>JADRCD010013186.1:0-12316 GCA_019843815.1 Montemys delectorum
CTATATTAATCCTGCCAATCCATGAGCATGGGAGATCTTTCCATCTTCTGAGATCTTCGAATTCCTTCTTCAGAGACTTGAAGTTCTTGTCAAACAGATCTTTTACTTGCTCAGTTAGAGTTACACCGAGGTATTTTATATTATTTGTAGCTATTGTGAAGGGTGTTGTTTCCCTAATTTCTTTCTCTGCCTGTTTATCCTTTGTGTAGAGGAAGGCCTCTGCTGTTCAAACCTTTCTAATCCATTCCACTTGTAAAATAGTGTGGCACTATTTTACATCAGGGTGAGATGTAACCACACAGTGAGATACAGAGAAACCATATGATATTTTTCCTAATGTACAGTGACCTCCCACTGAAACTTTGGCCCCTGCTTTCTACCCATGGCCTCTAGGCTTCCATCACTTAGCTCCTCTTCAGTCATCTGCACTGTCATTCCATCATCCTTGATGATGTCCTGGCTTTAACTTGCTGCTCTTACTACAAACCCTAACTACTATGTATTCTTCAGTCTCTTAGAATGGGATCTTTATAAGCTTTGCTTCATCCCCCTACTACTTCCTCCTCCTCCAGAACTCCTTAACAGACATTTCTCTTCTGAAACTTGTCCAGGTTCCTATACCTTTCACCTGGACCCAAACAACAGTGAGTTTCCATTTAACTTGTATTACAAATAATCTTTGATAATATTCCTCCTTGTACAAATGCTATTTCCTTCAGGACTTCTGAATCAACACTCTATTTTTCATGCTAGCAGCCAATGCATGAAAAAGACATAGTAGCTACCATCATTATCTTTTAATATAATAAATACTATTATGCCATCTTAAATACAGTTAATTATACACTGTTGTAATCTATCCTTGCCATCTATATTATTTTTCTTCATGGTTAAAAGTGTCATTCATGAATTTAAAAAGTGTCATTCATGGAAGCAATGAAGTTTTATTAAGTGCTTTCTATACAGGAGGATCTGTGTTGTAGAATAGAAAGAATGGGGATATGCCTTACTCCACAGGGTATTTTCTCTAGTAGATGATACATGACAGCTAGAATACCTGTAAAACATGAATGCTTGCGGGTCAATGTGTGTGACTATGGCCAGCTGCTGCTGTATAAGAAATGCTCCAGCTATGACCATGACTCTAAACTTTAGAATCTCTCATTTCTGCATCAAATCACCAAGGAGGCTCATGTGAAGAATATTAAAGCAGTTGAAAGTGGCACATACATTTTCAGTTTGTAATAAGAGCACCACGTTGGATAGCTTGTTCATTTAGTGACTGGGGCACTTTGCTGCAGTTCAACACAGTCCCACATTATAAAACAAGGCCTCGACCCCAAATCAGATAATGTGTGCAGAGATGGGGTCATAAGCAGATAGTGCTGGAGCACAGCTGGAGAGAACAGGCCAGTTAAACATCTGGCCCCTGGAGCAAATTGATAACAACAGGGCATAATGCTGCTACAGGCAGCAATTTCTAACTCCACAGGCAGTGCTATGCTTCATTTTAAGTGTTATTTATTTTCTGGAACATAATTCAGGGGAAATGGTTGTGCCATTGTAGATCCCACAATTTAGCTCCTATTAATTTATAAGCACTCCGCTTTTTTATTGTTTGAAAACCTTTCAGTTTCCCCATGGTGAGCGCTGATGTCTTATCTGTTGATGGAGGTTTTGTGTGGCGCTTGTATAATTACTGCCATAAACAGCAGGTGTGGTGAATCTGTGTGGACTCTCAAACTAGGTGTCCTGAGAAAATGGCAATCCTTTCATTGGCTGCAGACAACTCAGCACTTAGAAGGCTCTCGAATGGTACCATTCTGATGAGTCTCTACAATCTGACTGGGATTTGCTCTATTCCCATTCTTGAAATATTTTGAACCTCTTGGTGCTGTAACCAAATTTTATTTTGAGAAACAAATCGATAACAAGATATTTTATCGGAAAGTTAACAGAACAGTCTATTATGTGGCAAACCATTTCCACTTTAGAGGACAGTTTAGCAAAATCTGTCAATTTCCACTTAAATCCATTTATTTTTGGATATATTATTATGACTCCAGCCCTCTGACTTTGGAAGAGGCCATCAAAACAACCTACATTGACCTAGAGTCTTCTACGAGAAAAATTCCATTGAGGGGTTATTTAAATCAGATTGGCTTATGAACAAGTCTTTGGGGCATTGTTAATTGATTGTTAATTGATGAGGAAGAGCCCACTCTGCTATGGGTGGTGCAGTCCATAGCCAGGTGGCCCCAGATTGCATAAAAAAGCTTAGTAAGCATGAATCTATGAGCAATCCAGCAGTGTTCCTACATTTCTTCCTTCAGAGTTCCTGCCCTGATTTCCTCAATAAGACTGTGACCTGGAAGTGTAAGATGAAATAAACCCTTTTCATCCTGTCTTAGTCACTGTTCTATTGCTGTGTAGAGGTATCATAAATAAAACCATTCTTATGGGGGGAGGCATTTAATTGGGGGTGGCTTACAATTTCAGAGGTATAGTCCTTTGTCGTCATGGAGTGGAGGAACATGGTGGCATATAGGAGTCATGGTGCTTGAGAAATAGTTCAGAGTTCTAAATCCAGAGCTATAGGTGAGAGGGGGGTATTTGGAATGGACTTCTTGTAATCTCAAAGCCCATCCTAATGATGCACTTCCTCCAATGAGGCCACACCTCCTAATCTTTTCCAATAGTCCTACTCCCAGGTGACTAAGCATTCAAATATATAAGCCTGTGAGGGCCATTGCCATTCAAACCACCACACTCTCCCAAGTTGCCTTTGGTCATGATGTTTGTCAAAGCAACAGAAGATAAACTAGAAGACCCGCTCACATACATTTCTGACTATCATTTGCCCAGAGATACATGGACTACCCACTTCAGATCCTTCTTGGAGAGTTTTAGAATTTAATGCTAAATACATTTCAGTTCTTTGTAAATAAGGAATAACAAAGTTATAGGATCTTTAATGTCTTTGTTGCTAAGATAGAAGAAGAAGCCAAATGGTTGGATAAAGTAGGGTTACGCAGAGAGCCCAGGGCAAGAATAGGAGGGTGGAGATCCTAAAAAGTTCTGGTTTCTACAAACTATATGGCCTGGTGACACAATAGTAAATCTTTTCCATGAAATTCAGGTCAATCTGTGTGGTTTGTGTCATCACAAAGGCCTAACAACTATGGCAAAATCGATTCCACCCATCCATTTGTATTCTTTATCCTATCTGCATCCCATGTTCCATATGAGTGAAGCATTTATTTGTTTCTTTCTATATATGAAAAGAAATGAATTGTGGAGGTTAGAACTGGTGATTTAGATTAAGTTTTATAGATTGGAAATGGATTTGTTACAATCAGATGGCCATAACTGTTTTTGTTTGCCGTGTCCCCAGCATTCTATGCTATTCCTTTCTTCCCCCAGCCCTTGACAAAGCTTTACCAATGTTAAAATAGTATTTAAATGACTTCTTTATGTAGGCCAAAGCAATATCAAATCAGAGATAACAAAGTCGGGCATTCCAGAAAATATATGCCAAAAGGAAACTCTACATTTCCCCTTTAGAGCTCCAGGAAAGCAGACAAAAGCATCATTGATTTATTGCTCAAGGTTCCAGGGAATGCAACCATGGTGAAACCCATATGTGAGGTTTCAGTTCATCTAGAAGAAAAGGAAACATACTGTGTAAAAGAGTACTTCTAGGGGTGTAGCATGTAATTATTAAAGAACAAACTACACTGGAACTGGCTACACACTGGCAATATGGTCTTCCCTCCCCCATTGGGAGCTGCAAGCCCGGGTCCTCCAAGGTTTCCAAGGTTTGCTGCTGACAAACCCACTAGTATCTTCCTAGGCCATCTGCCTCCTGCTAGCCCCATAAAAGGAAAACTCCAGAGGCTTATAATTTATCAGATTTATATCAATAAATCCTCAACCCCCAAAATGCTCACAGGAAGAACTCAAAACTCAATTGATATAAATACAAGCTGCACACCTAGACGAGACAAATGTACCCTACCTTACTCTATTGTGTTCTTTGATACCCATAGCTACCTGTGGCTCTTTCAGGCCACGTGGATCAGCTTCATCTTCTTCCTCCATCTCTCTCTAAAACTTTCGTCTCTGTCTTCTTTTGTTGCCCAATCACAGGCTCTAGCCTTATATTTTACAAGTTAAAATGGGGAGAAGGTTCACATGACGTCATACATGATGTTTGTAAAAGAATTCCTTAGTTGTTTCCCCCTAACTGATGATTTTCTGTCCAAAGTGGTAAGATAGATTGATTTTCATTACCTTCCTCTTCTCTTGGTACCTTTCCTGCAGAGCTATTTTTTATACTTTCCACTAGAGATATTTTAGACAGATAGACTTACCCTCTGCTTACTTGACTCTAGAGTCTGTAGGGAAGAATCTACCTTTGAATTTCAACATACTTGACAAGCTCTAGTATACGGTCTCTGGTCGGTAAATGAAAACAGTTACTACATTATAGACTGAATAAAGAAAATATGCACAAGTATTATCAGATGGCACAGATGGGGACCATGTGGATAAGACTTGCTTGGTGCTGTGGCTAACACAAGACAGAGTTTCATAAATACTTGCTAATGTAATTAGCATGGGAGGAGGTAGCAAAAAGCCAGAGTTTTCAGTTTTGTTTCTCTGTGGTGACACAGAGATGCATCCAGAACCAAAAATGCAGTATCAATGAAACACATGGTTTTGTTTTGTAGCTATTGACCCAGTGTTTCTTCTATTGCCTTGGTTAATTTTCTAATATCAGTACTACGACAACTACTACTATGACTACTACTACTACTAATAATAATAATGTTAATAATAATAAAGTGCATGGGAAGTTATGCTCCTCTGTCAACTATCTATTTTAAAGTACAGAAACTCATTAAGCAAAGTATGTTAGAAAACAATCTTTGGAGTTAAGTCTTCAGAATTTATAACAATTTAAAACTTTATACTTTAATTTTCAACTTTTAAGAGTAGAATTAATTTTTTAAAACAATCTGAGAAGAGCTTATTAACCAAAATCTGATACATCTTTCAAATTAGGTGATAGCGTATGAGGTTAAAAATAAGGTAAGGCTAAACACAGTAAGCATGATTTCCTTAGACAGCTTTAAAATTGCTCCAACTTAATTTTAAAAGAGAATGAGACTTGATCTAGAATCCCCCCCTTTGAACTGGAGGGAGGCAGTTATGGATATTCATTGCTTTCTCAAAAGGTTTAATCCAGATCCCAGCAAGCCACATGGTTCCATGGCCTTTACCACAGCTTCAGGAGATCTGACAACTTTGCCTGACCTGGGCAAGCACACATATGCCTGTGTACAGACACGCCATTAACCCCCTCCACCACCACAAATAAATAATTTTTAAAAACCTTAAAAGCTAATTCTCCTCTCCTGACACAGTTTGTGTCTCAGTGTGCTGACTCAGTCAAGTCAAAGTGATCTGATTGGAATACTGTGGTAAGAAATTCTTCTTGGGTGTCTTTCTAGAATTCTCTTAGGGACGCCATTAGTTTTCTGTGCTGACCCTTAGGGCACAGAGAACCAGAAGCTGCTACAATCAACCTAGAGATGTTTGGCTTACTTTCTAAGGATATCAGAACAGCAAGATTCCCTGGTTTATCTTAAGGGTCAAGAATGCTGCTGCTGTGTCATGGAAATATCTACTCCCCTACCCCATTTGCCCAAATAGTAAATGACTAGCTTACCTCTAGCGTGATAAAGAATTCAGAGA
The DNA here is from genome assembly GCA_019843815.1 of Montemys delectorum. Lineage (NCBI taxonomy): Eukaryota > Metazoa > Chordata > Mammalia > Rodentia > Muridae > Montemys > Montemys delectorum. The sequence continues at coordinate 5,761 of JADRCD010013186.1, forward strand.
CCGGGAAGCCATATATCTTCTAAGACTGGCTTGTGTTACAAATAAAGAAAGCCCTACAGAAATACCCTAACATGAAGCTATCTAATATAACGCAGAAGCATTGTGGCTGTCTTGGTATCCTTCTATCACTTGTGGCCATAGGCCTTTGTGCGTCCCCTCAGATATTCATCTGACCATGAAAATGAGGCTTAAGTCCATTTAGTTCCCCAAATGAAAAAAGAAGCAATTTGTAGAGAGCTTCCATAGACTATCCAGGTTAAAAGAAACTTAATCAGCATGTAGTTTACCTCTACAATGGGGGTAACTTGGTTATTGCAGAGATGGAAACCAATTAGAAAGACGTCGGTCATGATGGAAGCTCCTGTTTTCTGATGTGCACCATGATTTCCTCTGCTCTAGGCTGCTGTTCTTTGTCCCTCGGTCATCAAGTCCGTTTCCTTGTCCCTACTAACTAGCTTCTTCAGAAGAGTTACATTGTTTCTTTTAAGTTTCCTTCTGGGAATTAAGGTCTAGCTTCAGCTTTATCTGGTAATTAAATGTATTCCCTTATGGAATCACTTAGTCCACATTCAAATGTGGGTAGGGGGGTTTGGTTCAGTGAAGTTTTATGCCAAGCTGTGAATTACAATTGACGGCAGATGAAATGGGAGAGGGGAGGTTGCATGAGAGAAAAACATTTCTGCCCAAAGTCTTAGGGAAGGTAGGCTGCAGCTCTTTTTGAAAGAGGTAGTGGGCTATATGGATTAGTTTTAATGTCAACAGAACATGATCGAGAATAACTTCAGAAAGGGAATCTTGGTGAGAAATCATCTATACTGGGTTTACCTGGGGAAATGCTCCAGGGAAAATCTATATGTAGGTAGTATAATTTCATGGGTGGGGCCATGGACTGAAGGACAAGGAAAAAGCAAACTGAACACTAGGATGCATCCATTAACTCATTGACTGTTTGCTTTTGACTAGCTAGATGCTGTGGCTAGTTGTTTAGAGGTTCTGATGCCTTGACATCAATGATGTGAGAGACTGCACCCTGGAATGTGAGCCAAACAAACCTTATCTCCCTTAAAGAGAAATGGGAGGAATTGGGCTGAGTTGTCTTAACTATAATAAAACTGAATCATTAAAAAGCAACAGAGTAAAGATATATGAAATTGACTGTGAGGTAGAATGTAAAGAAAAAATCAACCAACCAACCAACCAACCAACCAACCAACCAAACAAACAAACAAAAAACCAAAACCAAAGAAAACAAAACAAAAAACTCAAAATGAAACAAAGTAATAAAGTTTGATGCATAGTAGTTGCTGTGTCCAAAATGCTTTTCTATCTCAGGACACATCTTCTCTGGGACACATAATTCCAGAATATGTGAGAGAAATAAACAAACATTAGAATTTTTATAAAATAATACTGAGCTCGCAGATGAGCTTTGAAGCACACTTTCAGACCACAGTGTAGACGAGTCCAGATTGAGGTAGCATCTTAGGTAAGTTCTGGCCTGAGGTTAAGATCTAACTAAAGTTATTTCTACATTCTCTGTCATTATGTCTCACTGACAGACTAAACTACAACTGGCTCTAGCCAGTACATCTCACTTAATTCCTGAAATCCCCAAGGGACTTCATGAGTAAGAGAAGGCAACTTTCTCTGCCTCAGGACTTCAATGGAATCCTTTAAATATGGGTCCCCTGTGATTCTTTTGATTATATAAATTGATGTGTTTGGACCAAATAACCAAGAGAAAGACCAAATGTTCTTGAATTTCTTCCAAAGGAATAACTTTTGAGGTCTAACACTTTGAATCTTTAGAAGTAACTGCCATAAAGACAAGAACAGTCATAAATGAGAAAAAATGCTCACACTATACTTGGAGTGGTACTGTGATGCAATTTGTCCTTTTAAAAATTAAATTATAAGAGCCATATTTTAGGAGAATATTAATAAAATAAAATTTGTATGTACAACAATCCTTAAAGTAGAGAGATCCAAAATCTTTTCAGGGTAATTTCATTCTTTCTCTCATTCCATTGATCAGGCTACTGTAGTATATATAATTCATTTTTCTCCAAAGATTCAAGCAACAGTAGAGTGTAACCATTGGGAGCAAATGCATTTTTTTCTTTGCCATCTTGCAATATTCCAGATGTAACCACAGATTTCTTTATGTGCCTATAAAAATGATTTATGTATGAGAATGTATACCTTAAATTTTTTCTTTTCTCTATCCATTTATCTATATACCAGTGTGCCTGCCAATCTAAATCACCCTCTGTTTCTCTGTGAATGGCACTGACATTTGCTAAAGATACTATTGTTAATAGAACATTTAATTCCTAGATTGCTAAGCTTTACTGACAACAGTAAAGTTTCCATAATAACTGTGAGACCTTTGTGGAGTTCTGTACCTCCTCACCTTGCCAGATTCCCAACACCTGCATGTACACAAAGAACAACAACAACACCACTAAACTCAACCATTTGATAACTTTGAAAGGCAATAAAATCCTGAATACACATAGAGTCTGTGGTGGTTAAATATGGGGCCATTCCCATCATCCCCCTCATTGCTACTTCAGTGATGTAGTAGCTCATAAAAACCAGCAAACTTGCAGCTGAGGGTAAGGCTTCCTTAGACTTGTACAGAATCCCCATGCCAAATGCACAGGCAGTGAGCAGTTGGTAACAGCATTGAAAAGTTCTAGTCACAGGGTTTTGTAGCTATTTGATTTGGCTCAGAGCTCACACCATGCAAAAAGTCCTATCCCTGGAGGATAGAAGTCTGAAAATAATAGCAATCTGCTGGAAACATCAAAGCTGCTGCACACTGATTTGAGTTTGGAGACATAAAACCTTGTCAAACATTTAAAGGGAAGTCATTTGGTAACCATGGGAAACCTGGAAAAAAGTCTAATTATAGGCTTGGGATTGAAACCTCCAGTCATATATATGCTTTTGTGTGTGGTTAGGGAAGACCAGAGAGAGGGAAATGTCCCAGTCTCTAACGTGTGTCTAAGCATACAACCCTCTTGTTGGCAATATTTTGTTACTATTTTATTGAGTTCTTACACCTCTATCTCCCTTTCAACCCTTATTCCACCATGATCTCTTCCAAACCTCCACACTAGTTAAGAGAGAAAGAAGGTTAGAAGGGAAAGGACTACTTGGACCTCTATAGACTATTTCCTGCCAATTAGGGGCATTGGGTTCCTTCAGGCAAATCCAATCTTTGTCATCAGAATATCCACTAGTCCAGCCAACAAGCCAGCCAGAGAACCAGGAAAACAGCAAGTCAGAATACTAACTGTCTTAGTTACAGCTCCATTGTCATGAAGAGACACCTAGACCAAGGCAATTCTTAGAAGGGCCATTCAATTGGGGCTGACTGAAAATTTTAGAGAGGCTTAGTCCATTAACATCATTGCAGGAAGCATGGCAGTGTCCAGACAGACACAGTGCTGGAGAAGGAGATGAGAGTTCTACATCTTAATCCAACTGAAGCTAGAAGAGCTATCTTTCAGATAGCTAAGAGGAGAGTCTCAAAGCCTACCCTCACAGTGATGTACTTCCTCCAACAGGGCCACATCTCCTAATAGTGGCACTCCCGGGCCAAACATAGTCAAACCACGACACCAGCAAACCAGAAAACGCAGCAGCAAATGCAGCAGTAGGAAGTACCAGCAGCAGCAAGGGGAGCACCAGCTGCCACAAGCCCTCTCAGCTGGCTCCCATTTATACTCTCTCCAGAGTTCCCAAAATTAAAATATCTACAGTTGGCAGAGATCATGGCCCTGCTAGTATACAAAGCACATCATAGTTACCTGCTATGAAGTACCCTCTTATCCTACACCTGTGATTAAAACGAAAACATATTCACTTAGCATAATTAGTTCTTCAAGAAACCAAAACCCTCACTATACCCCCTGAAAACAAGAGGTGAAAGACAAGATATGATTTACAAGTGTCCTCAAACTTGAAATGATACCCTTCCATGCTGGCTCCATTTGTCATAGATTGGATAAAATCTATCAAAAAGTGATATATAATCAGTTTAAAAAGTCCTTTGAGTCATCCTTGGATCACCACAATATATAGGGAAGAGCTATAGAAAGCCGGATTTTAAAACAAAAGAACTTTAATGATGATGGCAGGGAACTAAGCTATCACATGCTGTAAAGAGTGTAGAATCTACAGAATTAGTCTAGAATAAATTATATAGGAAGTATAACGTATAGAATTAGCCCAAGAAAGCCATTAAAGGAGTAAGAAACAATTATAAAGACAATAGCAACCATAACAGAAGCATCTCTCCTCTCTCCAGATAGAAAAGTGATATGAACAGAGCTGTCAAAATATAATACCTAAAATGTGCGTATTTAAACAGAAAATGAGACAGACATGCATTATACATATGTTAAAATGGCAGCCAACATTCAACATCCCTGGGGAATTTTATAAAGCTGTATGTGGTTGACAGACCTTAAAGCAATTGCAAGTGTGTTCAGAAGTAAAATCCGCTATGACTAAGGGTAAGTATGACAATTATTTCACATCAAACATAGAATATCAATTAATAAAAATAATATCAATAAAACATAAAAAGGATTGAATACAAAGTAGAGTTGAACATATAATAATTTGAAGTCCAAAATTCTCTAGAAGAGATTAATAACAATTTAGAGATAGTAAAAGAGAGCCCAACTTGAAAAACATCAATACAGATTTTTCTAGTGTAAGGAAAGGGGAAAAATGAAGAAAAATAAACAGTATTTGAAAATGATGAGGTCCCAGAAAACATACTGTAACACTGACTGACCCTCATGGAGAAAAGAATGGAATGGGGAAAGTTTTAATTGAAGAAGTAATGTCTCCAAAATTCCCCCAAAGCACTGAAAAACCTAAGTCTCCACATTCAAGGAGCTCCATGAACGCTGTGGCATAACTCATAGAGGCTCATGCCTGAATACAACATAGACTGATGAGACAGAGACCATAAGAAAGTCTTCAAAGCATGGAAAGGAAACAGTTTACCCTGTAAAGCTATACAAGGAACTCTCAACTCAGTGTTACTCCAGCAATGAGGGAGGAAATGAAGCATGGTATGGCTCATGGCTGAGAGACCCATCTATGAGAAACAATAATGGAAATTCTTTTCTATCCTTTCGTTTTGTGAGACAGCTTTGGTTGGCTCGTTAATCACTGAACTACCCAGGCTGCTTCTGAACTCATAGCAATCTTGTGCTTCAGCCCTACCCCCACCTGCCTCTAGGAAAGTCCTGTGTCCGTAGGTGTGCACCATAATGTTCTAAACGTAGTATTTCTAAACTTAGTTACTTATGCTGAAATGAGCAGGCAGTAAATGATAACTTAAGTCAACAATACGAAAGAAAGATGAAAGCTAAGGCAAGAACATGGACAAATGCAAAACATACTATAAATGGTGCGTCCATAAGCTGATCACTGACTGTAATCCTCCCTCACCACTAAGAAGAAACATGAGTTTCAGTTTTGTGTTGAAGGCCATCATGTTTGGAAAAGGCTAGGTGTTTAGTGTGTGATAAAATGTGGCCCATTTAGATGACCGGAGTTGATATCAAAAGGTGAAGTCATTTGCTAATCAATGGATGCGTATGGACATCTCTAGGGACTTTCCTTATCAGACTTAAAGCAGTAGTTTCTGGGAGACGAATCTGCCAGACATCTCATGTCATGAGGATCTGCTCCCAGGAACATACAGTAGTCTCCTTCTCCAGGGGAACATTTGGCCATGAAATAAACATTAAAAATTAGATCTGCACCCACACAAAGAATTATCATTACATTCTTCTTTTCTGTTGTTCTGTTAAATTCCATTTGTTATTCCCAAAGAAACACGTTTGTTCTTCATGTAGATACTGTTTTCTGTGATACCATTCCCGGCCTCCTCGAGGTTAAGTGAATACCCTCTAACTTTAATGAGTGAGCTACTTCTTTTGGTAACTTTCATCTGCATGTGAATATTATCCTCCCTCTCCCCATAAATCTGTCATATTTTCAGTTTAATACAGATCCCTCTTACGCTGAGCCTAACAGAGTAGAGAAAAAAGAAAAAAGAAAAAAAAAAAAAACCTTTGTGGATAATAACAAAGTTAGAACACTCAACATTGTCCCTGTGCTTTTCTGGTTTGATTTTGCTTAGGTATTTTGAGACAGAGTCTTGCTCTTGAGCCCAGCCTGGCCTGAATCTTGTTATTCTTTTATCATTGCCTGTTGAGTGCTGGCGTTACAGATGTGATGAGCTCGCACGCCTGGCTCACTTCTATGTGTTTGTTTTCAGTGGTGGATTCTCTGGTGCAGATAAACCTCATAATTGCTGACCTAGTTCTCAGTCTTCTACTATACCTTCTGGAACATAACTCCCTCCAAACTTTCTGTGAGAGGAGAAATGTTTTTTTTTTTCTTTCTTTCAGATCAGCCAAATGGGAATCCACACAAGCATCTAAATGTTTCTAAAACCTTTAGCTCTTCTTTGATTGTTTTGTGTGTGTGTGTGTGTGTGTGTGTGTGTGTGTGTGTGTGT
>JADRCD010013306.1:0-12360 GCA_019843815.1 Montemys delectorum
GAAGATGTAAGGTGACAGACCAGTTGAAGTTCATTTCTGAATTGGTCCCACAATCTGCAGTATAAAGTGGGTTTCTGGGCTGGAGAGATGGCTGAGCGGTTAAAAGCGCTGTCTGCTCTTCCAAAGGTCCTGAGTTCAATCCCCAGCAACCACATGGTGGCTCACAACCATCTGTAATGGGATCTGGTGCCCTCTTCTGGCACATGGGTATACATGCAGATAGAACACTCATACATAAAATAAATCTTAAAAAAATAAATAAATAAAATAGGTTTCTGAAAGATTACAAAATATTGTCTACTATAGGGTCCTCTTCATCCTACAAGGCAACAGAAGCAAAGTTGGCTATTACATGAAATGGGTGCAGGAAGGAAACCACTAAGTCAACTGTCTAGCTCTTGCTGAGGGTGTGAGCAGGCAAAACATTAAGCAGCTGGGTATCACCTGGGCCCGGCAGGAGGGGGTTCTCAGAGATGGGGCCTGTTTGCACATCTGCTCTCCTGTGTTTGAGCTCCAAACAGCACCTTAGTTCCTTAGTCATGGATGACTACTGCTCCAGGGTACTTGCTTCCCAAAGAGCATACTCATATATGCCGATCCCTGCCACAGAGTCTGTCCAGAAGCCCATGGAGAAGGGCTAGAGCTGAACTTCCTGCTGGTCTAAGCAGAATGCACTATGGTGGGGGCTACTTAACTTTTTCTAGGTCTAAAAGCATCCATAAATCAGCTGAAACTGTCAACTATTGGGTGTGGCAACATAGGCTTGAAATCTTTGGGAATCTCCACATTTGGAATTGGACACTGGAGAATGGTAGTTAAGGCCAATCTGAGTTACAAAGTGAGATCCTGTCTCAAAGTAAAATAAAATTAGTTGGTAAAGTACTTGTTGTGCAAGTATGAGAACTTTTTGGGTGCCCAGCATCCTCATACAAAGGCAGGTATAGCTGAGTCTACAAACACTGCTAGCGCTATGAGGTGGGAACAGCACATGGCTAGAGCTAACTGACCAAGAGCAGCACAGAATGCTCTAATCCACATATTGTCTCAGAAGAGGAAGGGAAAAGGGATTGAGAAATGATACCAAACATTGGCCCCTAGCTTTTAAGTACTTATGTGCATACATAGGCCACACATGCACATACATTAAGTGCCAAGCTTGGTGGCCCAGGCCTGTAGTCGTCCTAGCACTTAGGCTGAGGTAGAGGACTGCTTTTACTTTTCTTCCTTCTTGCTTCAGAGACCTGATGAGTAGAGGAAATTTGTTAGGATTTCACAATCCATTGATAGAGAAGGTCTCAAAAGTCTTATCTGTTACAGAGTTTCAACCTGCCATATTCCTAAGGCAAGAGGCTTAAAATGATCCTGGAGTGGGAGTGAACTCTGATGGAAGCTTAAGGAATATCCCAGGACTTGGCGGGGAGGAGGGCGAGGCAAAGAATGCTATGAGTTTAAGGACAGCCTGGGCTACTGAGCAAAACCCTGCTTTTCAAAAATAATCAGGAGTCACTTTGTATTCCCAAATGACAAAGCTCCACTCAGGCCTTTGCTTCAGCTTAGAGTTGAAATTATGTCAATGCCCCCACACTGACACATTTACAAGTCTATATCAGAGGTCAGGACAAAAGTATTTCTAATTCCTCTGTATAAGACGCAAGGCTGACCCTGAACTCCTTGATCCTTCTGCCTCTACCTCTCAACTATTGGGATTACAAGTGTGCACTGCCATGCCTGACTCAAATCTGAGTTTTCTTGCTGTGTAAATTCGGTCAAGTTATTTAATCCTCTGAACCAAAATATACTATGACAAGTAAAAAGAGATCACATTATGGAGCTACCCTAATAGACCTACCGAACATATGAACTACAAGAGTTGGGACTTTTGTCTGTTATATAGGAATGACATGTCTCAAAGTCCTGAGACAAAGTACACATTCAATAAGTACATGGCTAATCACATGACTGAAAGGGACAAACAGCAGAATATAACCTGATTTAATCTACTCTGCAAAGTAAGCTGAGGCCATATATAGGCAGTAAGAGCCAGGATATGACCTAGGCAATCTAGCTCTATAGCATGGGGCAGGGAGGCCCTGGCATTACATTCCTTCCCTATCTGAAATCTTCCTTCAGTCAGAAATGGTCTATTTCTCTGACCTGCTTCCCACACCATGAAATCCCAACAACCAACTTCCCTGCCTTATGCTGTTAAAAGAACAAAAAAGCTCTACCATTTTGCATGAAGTCGGTGACTAGAATAGTGGACAGCAAATGATGCTATGCATGGGCCTTACCTTGCCTTTGAACAGGATCACCGGGCAGACAAACCGACCTCTGCACCTGGCCATCTTGCTTCGGTGAATGAGGTCTTGCAGCTTGTTTACCTGCACAGTGCTCTGAAACCTAACAAGCAGGAGGATGAAGTCAGCGAGGCAGTAATGCAGGTGTGTCTGCTCACAAAGACCAAAGGAGGCCTACACATGTATAAGACTCTCTAGAATTCTATTTTTGAGCTATGTATCTTACTACATAGCTGAGGCAGTCCTTGAATTCAGGTGTAAGCCAGGCTAACCTTAAACTCTGTAGCCTAAGCTAGCCTTCAATTTATAGCAAGCCTCTTAGCTCAGCTGCCCAAGTGCTAAGATCACAGACATGCTTCAGCATTCCAAGGTTTAGTCACTGAGAATTTAGCAAAGGCCATTATTCCTAAATTTCAAATCATTGATATATCGAGTTCATGAAAAGAAAAAAACCTGTTAATTTTAAGTATCAAAATCTAAGTTACCCTGATTTCAGAGCCTTTCCAATGAAAAAAATGAAAGCCAAATTAAATGAACTGGGTGTGGTGGTACATGTTTGTAATCTCAGCCCATGCAAAAGACTGAGACAGGAGGATTACTATAAACTCAAAGCAAACCTGGGTGGCACAGTGAGTTCAGACCAGCCTGAGTCACAACATGAGATTTTGTCTCAAAACAAGGACCACATAGAAAATCCCCAATCAAACGCAAACAAATGGAAAAATCTGGAAGGAAAAGAGCTTCAGCAAGCCCCACCAGCACCCAACAACATTTCCCTAAAAAACAAATGGCACTGGAGTGTGCGTGGTACATGTACAAGAGGATCCTACTAGCTAGCCAGGCTACCTGGTGAGAGAGGGCCAGGCTTAGTGAGACACCCTGCCTCAAAAGATAAGGTGGTACATGAACTGCAAAGGCCTCTGTCTCCACAGACACATGCAGAGGGAAGCATTCACATCCATACACCACACACACAGAGAAACAAGAGGCAGGGAAGTCAGCGTTACAGTGAGTCCTCAGAAGGAAAGTAAGTGTTCTCCTTAAGGGACTGAGCTTTGAGCCAGCCTTGCAGAAAGCTCAATCCCCTTCTATAGCCTGACCCTTCAAATGATCCTGTTACCACACAGCTCCTCAGGACACATGCACCTTAACACTTTCAGGAGAGGTAGGTTAATAACACTTATGGATCTGTGGCTCCTTTGTAAGTGAAGCTAGATGGTAATGCTGATGATACAAGTACAAGTACAGTCTTTCTGCTTCTGCCTCCCAAGTGCTGGGATTAAAGGCATGCGCCACCACTGCTAGGCCAGGTAGTTTTTTTTTTTACAGTTTTTTTTTTTACACAGTTCTTTTTTTTAAAAAAAGATGTATTTATTGTTATATGTAAGTACACTGTAGCTGTCCTCAGATGCACCAGACGAAGGCATCAGATCTCATTACGGATGGTTGTGAGCCACCATGTGGTTGCTGGGATTTGAACTCAGGACCTTCGGTAAAGCAGTCAGTGCTCTTACCCACTGAGCCATCTTACCAGCCCCAAAAGTAGTCTTTATGCACCTGTTCTCTCTGCATTCAGGAAGCAAGGGCAGGAGGATGGCCACAAGTTCAAAACCAGGCTGATCTACATAGTGAGTTTCAGGTCACTGAAGACCCTGGTTTTTTTGTTTTGTTCTGTTTTGGTTTTGTTTGTTTCTTTTTTGAGACAAGGTTTCTCTGTGTAGCCCTGGCTATCCTGGAACTCACTCTGTAGACCAGGCTGGCCTCAAACACAGTAATCCGCCTGCCTCTGCCTCCCAAGTGCTGGGATTAAAGTCGTGCGCCACCACTGCCCAGCGCAAAGACCCTGTCTTTAAAAAACGAAAGAAGCCAGATGTGGTGGCACATCTCTTTAGTCCCAGCACTCAAGAAGCAGAGACAAAAGGGTCTCTTTGAGTTAAAGGCAAGCCTGGTCTACAGAGCAAGTCTCAAGACAGCCAGAGACACTTGATTACAGGTGGTGTGAGTTCATGAATGCAACAGCTCTGATTTTTGAAAACTCCTCCACTTCTATTTCAGATGCTTCCACTTGACAGTAATTATAACTTCAAGCTATGGTTTGGAGACAGGAGCCTTTATCTATTCCTTCAAACTGGGCAGTAGAGGAGCTAGGCATAGTGTTGCAGTCCAGTAACTCCAGCACTTGGGAGGTGGAGGGAGCAGCTCAGGAACCTGAGGCTAGACTGTAGGAGATGCTATCTCAAACGGAAGACACCTATGCGTTTTGTTTTGTTGTTGAGAGCCGTGGGTTGTAGTTGTTGTCACTGGGGTGTGTCTGTGTGTGTATTGTGTTTTGCCTTAGTTTTTTTGTTTGTTACCAACCAGCTTCCCTACCTAGGTCATGTTGGCCTCTAACTTGCTGTGTGGTCGAGCCTGGCCTCAAGCTTGCAATCTCCCCTGTTCCTTCTGAGAATTGGGACTAGTTTTTAAGACTGCTATGCTGGTTTTTGTTTTCAGGGGATGGGGGTTTTAGATAGGGAAGTCCTGGCTGAGGATTATTATTGGCAGTGAATGGCAGAAGAATAGTCAAGTTTTAAAAGTTGTGGATCCTGGTAGTCTGACCAAACTCCCATGGATGGTCCTATATGCATGTGAATAGACTGGACTCAGTGGATAACTAAAAAGAAAAACAATTTTAAAAAGACAAAGAGGTTGGGAGGTGGGATAGGGACAGAGATGAGAGGTCTGAAAGATGGGGAATGGGAGAGGAAGGACAATTAACACGCACTGTATACACGTATGAAAATTTCTAACATTAAAATATATTTTATAGGGCTAGAGAGATGGCTCAGTTGTTAAGAGCACTGACTGCTCTTCCAGAGGTCCTGAGTTCGATTTCCAGCAACCACATGGTGTCTCACAACCACCTGTAATGGATGCCCTCTTCTAGTGTCCGCTGAAGACCGCTACAGTGTACTCATATACGTAAAATAAATAAATCTTTAAAAATATATTTATATTTACAAAAGCATATGCCAGGCCTAGGAGCACCTACATGAGATCTCAGTTGCTTTGGTGGGAGGGGCAAAGCTGGGGAATCACAAATCCAAGTTCTGTCTGAGATATGGAGTAAGGTCATGGTCAGCCTCCCAAATTTAGCAAAACTCAGGTTCAAAATGACAAGAGCTAATGAGATGGTTCAGCAGGTACAAGTTCTTGCCACGCCAGCAGGACTACCTTAGTTCAATCCAAGGACTCCACATACACAGGGAAGGAAGGAGAAAACTGGCTCCATAACTGTGAGCTGTACCTGAATGTCCACCTCCCAATCATATACAAACATAGCAGGAAATAAAATCTAAAACACAGCAGGAAATAAAACCTTAAAACATAGCAGTAAATAAAATGTAAGAAAAAAAAAAAAAAAAGCATTCTGGCCACCCGTGTGTGAAGCCCTAGGTTCAACTCTCAGAACCCAAAATAAAGATGTGTGTTTGAGGGAATGTCTTCAAGTAAAAGTTAATTTAATGATCATGAAAAATAAGAAGTCAGGGGTTAGAAGGAGGAACTCCTCCTATGGAGCCCCTCTTGGAAGCATTTCTCAACCCCATTTTTGCTCTGCAAAAACCCAAAAGAATCAAAGAGGTTTAAGAGGATGACCTGCCACACCCCTCACCCCCACCCCATAGTATATTTTTCTAGGAGGTCAGATTTAAGATATAATTTTTGTTAACGGAATGTTATTTCTTTGTAGGAGGAGGAAAATGACAAGCTTTACAGGGCCAGAGTGCTTGTATCAAGTACCCAAACAGGATAGCATAGCTCACCAACAAATCCTGCAGCCGAGAAGCTGGATGCGGCTGCTCTCCCGGTCTTAGTTTTTCTAGGATATCAAGGCACCTAGTCCAAAATGAGTGCAGTGCTAAACTCTAGAACTATGAAGCAGAGTGTACAGCATAGCTCACAGCACCCAGCTTCCCAGCTACCTGGTCACCATTCCCACTTCTCAGCCTTGTCAGCACCGCTTATCCACTGGCCTCTCAGCTAATTCACAGTAGTTCCCTTCTGGACCCAACCCCAGAACATGGGAAGCAAAGGCAGAAAAATCAGGAGTTCAAGCCTTAACTACACTAACTGCTTATAGCTATCTTGGGTTTATGAGACCCTATCTCAAAAACAAAAGGGGGGCTGCTTAGTGATTATAAGCACTCACTGCACAACATTGATAGCCTAAGTTTGGATTCTAGAACCTGTAATAAGCTGGGCATGATCTCATGTGCTCTTGTACCCCCAGAATTGTTGGGTGGGCAGAGCAGGAGAACTGATGAGGTTTGCTGGCTGCCAGCCTAGCTGAAAAGAACTCTCATTCAGGGAGAGACCTTTCTTCAAAGGAATAAGGTGGAGAGTGCTAGGTGAATATGCAATGTTCTCTGGCCTTCATGCCTGGGCGCAGGTACATGCACCTATACCACACACATATACTACAATCACACTTTTTTTTAGGTCATAAAAACACAACTGGGCATAGTAATGCACTTTTGTAACCCTAGGACTTAAAAGGTGGACACAGGAAGGTCAGGAATTCAAAGTCATCTTGACGCTATATACAATTCAAGGCCAGGTTGGGTTATGTGTTATCCTGTCTCAAAAACCAAAAGCAAAACAAAAACCTTACATCAGATTCTCCTAAGTTGCAGTCAGCAAGTTCTCCTAAAAGCTAGCACAGAAGGCTGAAGCAAGAGTTCCTGGCCAGCTGGTGGTACATAGTATGAGACACTGGCTCATAAAAATACCCCCACCACATACCAACAGAGATAGGACCAGCACAGGCATTAACCTCTGAACTTAGGGCTCCGAACTGATTTTGTGTTGCTGCTACTGAGGCGATGTCTCACTATTTCCTCCGGACTGTCCTCAGGCTCAAAATCCTGCCTCAGCCTCCCACAGACTGGGATCATGCCTGGATTCTGAGTTCTTTTAGTGTAAGACTGTTCATTTTCTACTATACTAGATCATGGCTTATCTGCCTGGCCATGACTCAAAAAACCAGTTCCGTTTCTGCTTTCTCACTAGTTCCTGTTTTTAATCTTTTACTAGCCAGTTAATTGGCCTATGACCATACCTGAATGAACACTGTATGCTTACACATTTGTACCTACAACACAGTAATGAGATTTCCTTTGCTATTTATTTATTTGCTACTGGGGACTGAACCCAGAGCCTGTTTGTCCCTGAGGTAAATCTCTAGCCCTTCCTTTGGTATTATTTAATTGAATTATTTAATTGGTTTTGGGTCTTCATGAACATCATTTGCTCACAAAACTATTTTTGAAACATGGTTTGGTAATAAATGACCACAATCTTATTATTCTTGAGGCTGAGGCAGGAAGACTGGGTGTATGCAGGGAGCAGCCAACCTACATTAAGAATGTTGTATAGGTTTAGGAAAGCTTGCCAGAATTGATGTGGCAATAGTATTTTCTGTTTTTTGTTGTTGCTGGTATTTTCTTTTGTTGTTTTTAATTGTTGGGTGTTTGTTCCTTTGGTTTTTTGAGACAGGGTCTCTCTGTGTAGTCCTGGCTGTCCTGGAATTCACTCTGTAGACCAGGTTGGCCTAAAACTCAAGAGATCTATCTGCCTCTGCCTCTCAAGTGCTGGGATTTAAAGGCATATACGGCCGCTGCCGCGCCGCCGCCGCCACCCATCTACTAGGCTTGTTTTTTAAAGCCCTTTAAAAAGATTTTATTTTGGCCGGGTAGTGGTGGCGCACGCCTTTAATCCCAGCACTTGGGAGGCAGAGGCAGGTGGATTTCTGAGTTCAAGGCCAGCCTGGTCTACAGAGTGAGTTCCAGGACAGCCAGGGCTACACAGAGAAACCCTGTCTCGGAAAAAAAAAAAAAGTGCTGTAGGGAAGCAAAGCTCTTCAGCCCCAGCAGTGCCTGGGGAGGGTGTGATAGCAGCTCTGGGATCTTCACAGAAGAGTAATATACTAATTTTTCAAGAGATGGTGCTCTTCGAGATATCCCTTCACACATAAGAAAATAAAGGCTTCAGTCTTAAACCTGACTATGCTGTTTAGCTGCTTGTAAACCATGTCTCCCATCAGGCTATAGAATATAAGGTATATAAGGAGGTCTGAGAATGCAGAATGTGGAAACTGCTTTACAAGGTCCAATAGGGGATCCTGGAGTCCACAGTCTTCATTTGTGCACAGGTGGGACTGGTGAAAGCACTGCACCCATACGTTCCAGAAGGCCACACTCCCTGGCACTCATCAGTGCTACACTGAGTTGAGCACAGTGGCTTACACCAGTAATCTCAGCACATGGGAGGCTGAGGCAGAATTGATAAAAGGCCAGCCAGGACTAAAGCATGAAACCTTGTCTCAAAGCAAACAAACAAAAAAACCCAAAACAAACCAAACATGAGGAAGAAAGGAAAGAGAAAGGAAGGAGTATGAAGGTAAGGAAGGAGAAAGAAGTAAAAGGCAGAGCAAGGAAGGAAAGAAAAAGCCTATTCAAAAGTTCTCCCTGAAACTTTGGGGCAATACTGCTACACAGGCTCTCTATCACGAAGTCATCTCAAACGTACCACCAGGGAGGATCCTCTGGGTTTGCCTACAGCAGCACTTCTCAGCTCTTTCCACACACATCAATTACTTAAAGGCATCTTGGTATGCCGTCATTTTGACCCATGGCTCTAAAGCCCAAGAGTCCACGATTCCCCCAACGTCTTAGGAGACAATGGCTTTGCTTTGAGCAGCAGGAGCTGACCCATCGTCCTCATTTACGGGGCAAACATTATATAGTAGCTCTTGGCATGTCCTTTAGACAGCCAGCAGGGAACATAAGAACTAGGAGCAGGCATGGAGCCTCAGTGTTATGAACAATTATCTGTGCCAGAGAACCACAACCTTTACTACCTGATGAGACAGTCCCATATCAGGTGTTTCAAGTGTGCTCTGCTGGGAACTGTTACTCTACGTAGAGTGCTGAAGCCTGGGACAGACCTCAGCGTATATGGTAGCTCTTATTTTTAATTCTTACAACAAACACATCAGGCTGGCATTAGCACAATTTATCATCAGGAACTGCACAAGCCACCTTTCTAGAATTTTAATTAGCCCTTGCAAACCTTAATTATGAGGCCAGGAATTACCAAAGAAAAACTAAGGACAAAGAGAATGAATAACTTGCCTAGCTAGCGTTAGTTACAGGGTGAGAAAATGGACAAGCAGGATGTCTAACTCAAGCAGTGTGACTGTAGGCCTAGGTTCTTAAGAGGCACACACGGGAAACACTCCTAAGCCTGTCGTGAAAGCTGGGCATGGTGCCACAAGCCTGTAACCCCAGCACTTAGGTAGCGAAGGCAGGAAGATCAGAACTTAAAGATCATTCCCCTGGCTACAAAGTGAGCGCATGGCCAACTCAGGCTACATGATACCCTACAGCAATAAAATACAGTCTATCTTGATATGCTGCCATTCCTTCTAACTACACCTACTAAAGCCAAACAAAGATGGCGCTGAAGTTGTTCAGAGAGGTGAAGTCAAACAGAGGGGTGAAAGAGCACTACAGGGCTGTGACTCTCCACTTCTCATCTTAAACTGCACTACGTGGCCAATCAAACTCAAACCCTTATGTAAATAAAGATGCCAGGAACTAACCCCACCTAGGGAAAGAACATAAGCATGCCCTGCCCAGTCTCCTGACCCTGGGGATGAGATGCTCACGTGTCTTTCTCTTTCTCAGAACTCTCATACTCCAGGAAAACGATGTGGCGGGGGTAGTGGCCGCAGATATCACCATTCACATTTGGAATCACGCTGAAACAGTAGTCACGACCAAACAGCTCCAGACATCTCTTCTCAATGCGTTCAACCTGCATAGAGAAGGAGACTTGAGCCTGAAGAGAATTCTTGGGTTCTGAGGTCGTGAGATTAAGTGGCCCACCATCCAAAGAGGCCACTGGGAGTAAGTGATGAGCACTTTTGTGATTTTCATTCAAGGTTGGGAAGAAACATGATGCTGGGCCACAGGCTCTTCTATATTAACTGTGGTATGCTTCAGACGGTACATAAACCCGTCATCCACACTGCACATAAGACTGTGTGTAGTCAATATGAAGAGAGTCTGCCATCCCTGACATGTAAGAACTGTAGATGTAGTGGCACATACCTGTTAGCCCAGCTGAAGGCTGAAGCTGGAGGGGTTGAGAATTCACAGCCAGGCTGGACTACATAGTGAGACCTTGCCCCCAAAAAACAAAACAACAGTAACTCTTGCTTTAGGTTACTATAATAGCATTAACACATTATGTTCCTTTAACACCAGATTTTTTTTTTGTCTGTTCTACAGCCCCAGACTAGTATTTGAAGCTCCAGTCAGCACGATGGTGTACACCTACAATCTTAGTACATAGGATGTTGAGGCAGAAGGATGAGGAATTCAATATATATACATATATTCATGAATGACTATATCTCAAGACCATGTCTCAACAACACCTATAAAAATAAAGAAGCTCTAGTCAGCAAAATCAATAAAAGCTGCAGACAGTTGTCTCTACATACCATCTGCTTATAAAACTGAAGACAAGGCTCCCTTCTAAAATTAATCCTTTCGTTCACAGTTCATTGAAAAGCCCACTGGAAGAAAAGCTTACACCCTTGATGTGCCAAAGAATCACAACCCTTTACTACCTGATGAGACAGTCCTGTATCAGGTGTTTCACATTTGCTCTGCTGTGAACTGTTACTCTACATAGAGCGCTGAAGCCTGGGACAGATCTCAGTGCACATGAAGGTCTTTAACACATCAAGAACTTTGCAAGAGATCATGAAGCCTGGAGCAAAATTAAGACCAGTTGTGGCGAGAGTAAGGTTTAACCTGTAAAGCCCTAATCTTCACAGGCATTAAGAGGGAAGTGAGATCCATCAAAATCATGGACCTCCTATAACCACTCTAAAGATTCCCCTTGAAGTCAGGGGTGAGAGCTCACACGTGTATGTAGTACTTGGGAGCCTAAGGCAGGAGGATTATTAGTTACAAACCATCCTGGGAAAATGACTGTGAAGCCAAGACAGGGCCACAGACAAAAGACCATGCTTCAAAACATACAAGATTGGTGATGTAGCTCAGCTGGTAGGATGCTTGCCTGGCATGCATAAAAACCTGTGTTCAATCTCCAGCAAAGCATGAGGGTAAACACCTGTAACTCCATCCCCTAGGAAGTGGAGACAGGAGAATCAGGAGTGTATGACTGGCCTTAGTTTGGATACATAACGAACTTAAGGCTTATCTGAATAAATACACATTACAAATTGTAGGATCTGCCTCCCCAGAAATTGTGATTTAAGAGAATCTAAAACCAGAAATCAGAGCTTGTGTTTAACAAGAGCTCCAAATGATGCCAATTATAATCTGAAAGATACTTGGTTCTCTGGTACAATGATACCACATTACTGGTCTTTCTTAGGTTACCTCAGAGATTAATAGAAGATGTCCCCTACAGCATGTCTCAGCCCCTAGGTAACCTCTGGGACCAAGCCAGTTTTTTGGCCCAGGATAGAGACCAACGCCAATGTGTAATGCCACATTGGGAAAGAGAAAGGGTAGGGTCTACGAGTGCTGAGGGTCGATATGCCTCAACCAGACCAGAAACTTTCTTTTCCGGCCTGGTGATTAAAGCAGAGGGATGTGGGTGGGGGGACAATGGACAGAGACTCCGTTCTGATAAAAGAACAGAAAGGGAGTGTAGGTTCTCTTCTTGGTCTACAGGAAAGGAAAAGGAAGGGCCTAAGCCATGCTGGCACCTTATAAGGACGTGACACAGTCCGCTGTTCTCTGGGTTCCATAATGCCACACTACTCCAGGCTCCTACTCTGATCTCTGGTCCAGAGGAGTCTCTTCCCTATTTTTACTTAGCTTTTGAGGGTTTTGTCTTGTTTTTAACCTGTTGGTAACCCCTCCTAGGCTCACGAAGGGTAGCAATCTTCTCTAGTTCCCATTGTCTAACCTTTGCACCTGGCCCACAACTCCGACCCTTGACCTCTAAACCCCTAAGTTTAAAGCACACCCCCCCCCCC
>JADRCD010013314.1:0-10784 GCA_019843815.1 Montemys delectorum
AAGTTCTTGGTGTCTTAGAGCTTGACCTTTCCTTGTTGCCCTGCAACTCCCCTTCCACCCCTGAGGTCTTTGCCTCCCAGCTGGTCTGGCCTGAGTCCTTGGGCTGAAGTCCACCTTGGAGGGAAGCTCTCCCCTAGCAGGGAGGGGGCAGAGATGGTCTCTGATCCAGTTCTGTAGCTCAGAAGCTGAGAGGCTCCTGTCCCTGCAGTCCTGCAACTCCCCTGCAATTCCTGAGGCCTATGCCTCCTGGCTGGTCCTGCCTTAGCAAGACCCCAGAGGGAAAATGTCGATCTCACCTGAGTCCTTGGGCTGATGTCCGCCCTGGAGGGAAGCTCTCACCTGAGTCCTGGGGCTAAAGCCTGCCCTGGAGGGAAGCTCTCCCCTAGCAGGCAGGGGGCAGAGGTGGTTGCTGATCCAGCTCTGTCACTAGGAAGCTGAGAGTGCTGTGGCTTCTTGCTGGTTCAGTGGACTCCAGCTGATTGGCAGACTTATGTCAGCTTAGGCAAGACCCATGTGCTGAGGCAAGACCTGTAGAGGACAGATGATGCTTCGAGGGAGTTTAAATAGGATTAACAGACAGTGACAGAGGCTGGGATAGGCTTGCTTATAGAGAGCTAGCTGTGCAATGCTTGTTGGTCTCCTGCTGTCCCTTGATCTTTGCTTCACAGAGAGAGCACAGCAGAGAACTTCTGGAGTTCTCGCTTTTCTCTCCTGCTGACCCATGCTGATTAGACTGAGACCTAACTGTTCCTGCTAGGTCTTGCCACTGCTGCTGCTATCCCAACACTACTGAATTGGACTACTGGGATATCCTTCAAGTGTTTGCAAGTGGATTGAGCTGCCTCTGCTGCTGCTAACCTGTGAACTGAATTGCTGATTTCCTAAAAATGCAGATGGAATCTGCTCCAAAGAACAATCTGTAAATAGACTTTCTCCATATCCTTTTTTTCCCCACCTCTGATGGGTAGTAGGTTAGAACGGATGTTAAAGCATTTAAGAACCATCATTAAAAGTAGGCTTTGAAAAAAATTAAAGTTACATAAAAGACTCTTGATCATAGGTATGTGGACCCAGGTATCATTTCCTGTTTCTCTAGAGAGAGCCATGGACCGTAACTTTACTCCCAATTGCCTCTCTCCCTTCCTCTTACCTTTCCTGATCCTATTAGCCAAACCTAGTTGGCAGTGATAATGTGTAGTAAGTTAGGTCAGCCTTCACCCCTGACAGAGTTCAATGAACTGATGGTGCGGTACCTGGCATATTTGGAGACATATGAGTTTGTCAAAACATAAAAAGACTCATCTTTAGTAACATTCACCTGATACTCTTGGAAGCAGTCATATGTCTAGAACCAATATACTTTATGGAAAATCACTTCTCAAGCATGCCACACAGAGGCTATATAGAGATCATTTTAGTTACAGATACAGATTAATGATTCTCAAGAGGGACAAATTTGCCCATATGAGATGCTTGATGTCTTGAGATAATGCTCATATATGGGGTTGTATTGGATCTGATGAAGGATAGTGATACCTTTTATTTCCTTTAGGATAGGTGTTTGCTGAAGAATGTAATCTGAGAAATGACAATTAATTTTGCCTTGAAGATTTTACTGGCAAAAGGGTGATTTGAGTTCTCAGAATGAAGTGTAGGTCTTGCACATCAATTACAAGCAATGGTAGGGATGGTGTTGAAATTAAAACAAAAATATGAAGAAATGAGGCTACTGATTGCAATTTCTCAATATAGATTATAAGTTCTTAAAGGGCTTGAACTGCTTTTTATTCATCTTCAGTGTTAAGTGCCATGTCTTCAGCATTGTAGGCTGTCAGTGTGTGTTTGTAAAAGAGTAATTCTTGGTTGAGAAAGAGAAAGGGTGCTACAGATACTGCTGTGAAAGTAGCTGGATAGGCTAGGAAGAGAAGAGAGTCTTACTTGACAGGAATGACTGGATTCAGAGGAAATGTGAAGTTTAGGCCATTAAGGGAGAGCATATTTGTCATTCCACTGAAGCCATGTGAACTACCTACCAGCTATCTCACCCTGGCAAGAGCCTTGGGTACTGGTTACCTTGTTATGAATAGTAGGTAGAATCAATTATATTTAAATGATGTCAAAGCACTCACCTCTCCCCATCTTGTATCAACACCCCCTTTAAAAAATTAACTTTACTGTTTGTTCTGGGCATGGACTGAAGACACGTCCGTTTTCTTTTCAGAGAGCTAGGAATGCATCCAGAGAAAAGTGTTTTCAGACGTGGTGTGATTAGTTCAGTCTTTTTGGTTTACCATTCCTTCAGTCCAGCTCTTGGTCTTATTGCTTTAATATTTAAACAATGAAACATGAACCATGTTCAATTGGAAGTGTTCATAACTTTTTTACACATTTCTTTAGGCTAATGAAACTCCTTTTATATTCCATCAGTGCTGAGCCCCTTGTAAATATATGTTTAATTAGGATTCTATAAAAAATTACTCTTTAGATCATGAGCCTAAGTAGTAGATTGAGATAGAAAATATGTCATTAGAAATTTTGGGGGACTAAGATCAAGTATAAAAAACTTGACCATTACATGTTCATTCTTAGGTTTTAAATATAACATTAATTTGTAACTAGTATGTGGTAAGGCTGAATGGAGAATATAGAAATAAAGGGAGAAAATGGGGAATTAATACTGATAGAACTATTGTACTATTTTTCTTTCTGTTTGGGGTAAAGTCTGGTAAAGTAAATAAAACAATTTTAGGAAAAAAAGTTTTGAGGTAATATGTCAAGATAAGAAAGCTATATCATAGCTGTTCTCTTAGAAGAATGTTCACAGGGGCCGACAAGATGGCTTAGCTCTTAAGAGCCATTCCCATGAAGCTGGATGACCCATTTGATCCTAAGACTCATGTAGTTGAGGAGAGAACCGACTTCTGCAAAATATCCTCTGACTTTCATACATGTACTGTAGTACTATTTTTAGGATGATCTGCAAAGGGTTCATACAAGTCACTTGGGCCAACTTCTGCTTTGATATTCTTTTGGGTAAAAGTAGCCAGGGACCGATTAATTAGTTATTAGTTGACTGTATTTAGAATTACCAAAGAGGCACACTTGGGCCTGTCAGTGAGGACATTTCCAGAGAGAATTGAGGGAAAATCCATCCTGAATGAAGGTGACATAGGCCCTGTTCCTGGCCTAAATAAAAAAGGGGAACGATAGAAAACCAGCTGAGTGTCAGCATTCTCTTTTCTCTGCTGCCTAGCCTGCCAAGATGTGGCCAGTCAGCTTAATGTTTCTGCTACCTCAGCTATAATTGCTTTCCCTGCCATTCCTTTTCTATCATAATAGACAATAGCTCCTCAAGCCATGATCGAAAATCAACTCCTCCTTTAAATTGTTTCTTGTCAACGTATTTCAGAACAATTAAAGTTGGTAATAAAAAGATGTGACAAGGACCTGCCCATATTATTTCAGGACCTATTTAGCATCAGTATAAAAGTACTAGAATTGTGAAAGAGGCTACTCTTTAGGAGAGAGTTTTGCCATTTTGAGAATCGTGTGATATCTGTGGATTTGTTATGGAGAGACATGTTCATGTGTATATGAATCCAGATATTAATAAGTAGGGTAGCGAATATTGAGTCATAGTGAGACTAGGTATAGTTAGTTCAAAAGTACATATTTAATGTGTGTGTGTATGTGTGTGCGTGCGTGCGCGTGTCTGTGTGTGTGTGTGTGTATGAGAGAGAGAAAGAGAGAGAGAGAGAGAGAGAGAGAGAGAGAGAGAGAGATTAAAATAATCAAATTTGAGCCGGGCAGTGGTGGTACACGCCTATAATCCCAACACTTGGGAGGCAGAGGCAGGTTTAGTTCCTAGCATGTCATTAAACAGAAACCAAAAAAGGTAGTTTTCTCTTTGGCAGAAGTTGTTGGGGAAAAGTCCACTATTCTCTTATTCCATCTCCTTCAGTGTTGAGGAGAGCTAATCTTAAGCCTGCTAGATTTCTCTTTTGTTTTGGAGACATGATCTTATTGTGGAGTTCTGGTTGGTTTTAAACTCTGATCTACCTGCCTCTGCCTCTAGAGTAATGGAATTAAAGGTGTGTGCTACCATACCCTGCCTCGTCCAGCATGTATTTGACAAATAACCAAAGCTTTTGGTAATGTTAGTCTAGTTTACCTAAGCAATAGAAGAAAGTATGTATTTCTATGGTATCAACAGTTGTGTGATTTTAGCCCCCTTCCCAGCATAATATATTAATGCTAAGCAGAAAACTTCAAAAAACAAAGACAAAAGTGATGTTTGTTAGTGGTAGTTTGAGATATTTCAGGAGAGTTGAGATGTGAAGCAAAGCAATGGCCATATTTAGAAAGCTGCCTCAAACCCAAGAGTATCTATTGAAGTAAACTTGATGACAGTTTTTTCCTGTTCATGAATCATTGTATTCCTATAAAAGCGAAAATTCCCCTTCATCTAAACAAATGGCTTCCACATCTGTTTTCTTAGTTTCTCAAAAGGGTGTTTTTGGCTTGCGTTTTTTAAAAAAGTGTTTATCTGTTTAAAATGAAATATCATCAAAAGCAGTTTGCACATCAGAATCCAACTTGGTCTTCAGCTAACGAGAATTAAGTCAGGAATCGTCTAGTGGTGGTGTTGGAGGGATATAGGGATACATAAAGCACATTTTAATTCTACAGCACCAAGTTCTCCTTAGACTGTTGAAGTTTTATTGGTTTATATGTAATTATCTGTGCCCTTTGGTTTTGAAGATTGATTAGGTAACTTTTAACACCTTCCCACTTTTAAATGCTTTCTTCTCAGTGTTCTAAAACCAAGCTTTTTAGAGGCCAATCAATGATGAAGCTATTTGTAGTTTTGACATTTTTGCTCGAAATTTTTTAGTTCCCCCTTTACTATGTCACTAAGAGAAGTCCTCTAGTGACTAGTTTTTGTTTTTTGTCAAATACTCATATGCTCTTGTGCTTTTCTGAAGCACTTGTTGAGTTCCTTTGTCCTATTTGAGCTTCTACACCCTCAAGTGTTTTGATTTTATCTTTAAAAATCCTTAGTATCTTCTTGTGTGACAGGCCACCATGCCCTTGAGCCCATTCTGCCATTTAAAAATAAAGAATGAGAAGCAGCTGAAGTGCTGGCTCTTCCACAGCTGACAGCCATCTGATCTACTGGTTGGATTCTTTATCTGAGTACCCACATGCCAGTGGTATGTGTCTTATTCTAACCATGCCCTCTGCAGTCATAAGGTCTAAGAGGGTAGGAGTGCAGAAAAAGTTGTCTCCAGAGAAAAGAAAGACACTCCCCTCACCCCATGCATGAATGCATGCACGCACGCACAAACATCACCACCTTTCCTGGCTTCTTACCATTGAGTGGAATTGTTGAGCCTTGATTAAGGTGTTCGTCTTTCAGAGACGGTTGAACCAGTCCTTCTACTCTCACCTAGTTCTGAGCTCCAGCTGCCTGTCCTGTCTATAAACAGTGGCTTGTTCTGAGGCCAAAGATCCGTGAGAACTACAAGACATTTGCTGCATTTGCTGTTATAAAATCTAACCAGTGACAAAGTAATAAAATCACTTATAACCTGGTCACAGTTCTCTGGAACTGTATGAAGGATATGATTTGGATACTCAGGAGAACCAATTCTGGCATCTAGTTTTACTTTATTTCAGCTTTTAAGGCAGGCCTTTACTCTGTAGCATAGGCTTACCTAGATCTTACTGTGTAGCCCAGGCTGGTTTTGAATTCATGGTGGTTGGCCCTCATGTTTCAGCCACCTGAGTGCTAAGACCTTAGGTGTGAGACACCAAGTCTGGATCTACCTTTTTCTTTCTCCTTTACTGGATATAAATTGTATCTTGTGATATAAATTGATTCTTGTTCGTTCTCCCCTTGAAGCTCATCAGCATTATCTCAAAAACAGAGGCAAAGATGGAGTTTTGATTGTTGTTTGAGTTGCCCCCAGAAGCTGTTTTTTCATCTTATGAAAAGACACAATGTTCTTCCTTTTTGACCTCGTTCAGTATTTTGATAACCACCTGTTAGGATTGTTCTCATTCAAGGTTGTTATGTGGTGCCTGGCTGTCTGACTGGCAGCCTGTGTCAGATTTGCCAGTGGCCCCTCATTTATGTCACACCTGCCAATTTTGACAGAAAGAATGGAGACACATAGCTGAAAGGGAAACGAAGGTACTGGAGGAATGAGGGATCAAGGCTCCTTGGAGCACCTGTTAGTTTAGTATCATTGGTTGTGGTGCAATCCTTTGCTTAGTTTCCCTTTTCGCTGCTGTGCCTTTCCTGAGTTGTGCTATCCATCTCTCAAGTTATCTGTGGGATAACATTGCTTTGCTTATTCATGTATTGTATCTCTTTCAAACACGAAATGATCTCTCCAAAAACATCCCCTCCCTTCTGCTGAGCATTTTTACTTCCACCTGCCTGCTTTATTTAGATTTGTTATTGCTGTCATTGTTCTTGTGTATGTGTGGGGCAAGTGTAAAGGAAGGCATGTACACATGCCATGGTGGTGTACATATGGAGATTAATAAGACAGCTTTCAGGAGTCAGTTCTCTCCTACTTTTATAATTATTTCAGAATTAGAACTCAGGTCACTGGGCTTGCCTATTTACCCCCTGAACCTCTTACCAGTTGTGCTCTTGGTTTAAGTGTTCCCAAAGTGCAGCCTATTCAATTTCAAAATCACCCTTCTTGGATTCCTAGATGCGATTGTTAAGCCAGGAGCATAAGCATTATACTTGACTCCATTGTCCTCTTGCCCCAAATGGAACCTATTGCCAAGTCATTTAGATTTCATTTCCTAAGTACCCGGGATTTTTGTGTCCATACTGACACTGTTTCTATGCTGCTCAGCCTATAGCATGCCACTTTGACCACTGTGTTCCTACTGTCCATGTTTGCTACATGTTTTATTGTCTTGGAGACCGTTAAGCTCTCAGTCTATGGTGCCAGTCTCTAAAGTCCTTAGTACAGTTGTCTTGCATAGCCGGGGCTCTTTTCCATTCTCTTCCCACTTTCCCTGAGCATTCTAACTCTACCATATGCTTTATAGCCTTCCTATTGGAGGGATAAAACAGTTTTAAAATCTTTTAGAAGAATGCAATTTCTTCTTATCACCATTCTGTATCTTCTTCACAGTCTCTCTTCATTCTCCATTTCTCACATTCTTTGATTCATCTTCTACTTACATGCAATCTATTTTCAAGAACTTTTCTCTAACTTCTGCCCCAGGGGCTCTTATTATAGACATGCATATGTATGAATGTATATACACACACAAACACACCAAGAAAGGGGTTATTTGTTAATCATTCATCTTTGTGCTCCTTACTAGCTAGTGCATCAGAAATTCAGTAAATTCTTTTTGGTACATCAATAAGTGAATTATTTTGAGGGTTTCTAAACAAAAAGTTAACACAGTGCTTCATATCATTTATATAAAATGCTTGTACCATGGCCAACTTGAAAGAGTAGAAATGCGACTTTGAAAGTAAAGACGAACTTTTTTGGCAGTGTATATAAGAATCTCACACAGACCTCAAATTACTGCTTCTAGATTATATTCTGTATCTCTATCCTAGATGACTTCTCAAATTTTCTTTCACAGTTTTCCTGAAACTAGAAGATAATGAGACAGGAGAAAAATGATTGATAAATGAGAACCTATGATTTGATTGGTTCTTAAATATTTTTATTCTAGAAGAATGCCTGAATAAATGTCTATAGTACATATTTCTCTGAATAGATGAGCACAATTACTTTTTCCTTAAACTAGATCATCTTTCTGAAAGAATTTTTTTCTCAAGTGGGTCCCTAAATTTAAAGCATAGCAATCTCATGAAATTGTTTTTAGGAACTTCTAATGAGATAGAGGGATATAAGGGATAACCTTTGTTTAAAAAAATACTATAAGAGGGCATGTTAAAAGATGGCCCCGTACAACAAAATTTACTATATAATTTCAGTACCGAACAAAGGGTTACCCTTTGGTATTAGGTGTATAATTTTCTAAGCCAGTGGTAGATCAGTGGTAGAGCATTTTACTGGCATTCATGAAGCCCTGGGTTCAATTTTCAAGACTAAAAAAAATAGGAAGAATTAAAGTTCCTTGTGCCACCTGCATGCGCACAGGGAGTGATGAAAGGCATCACGGTGACTGTCTTGTTGCACACTGATGCCGTAAAGAACATTCAATGAAATCAGAAATGGTGATGTCAAGGCATTGGTCACTTTCCAATTTCATGTCTTCTAAACTACCAGCTATGTGATCCTTCAGGATTGAGCTTCAGGCTATTTGTTTAGTAGTGACAACTGACAACCTGTTAGATCTGTCATTTGTTAGGGGTTAGGGGCTTAAAGTTTTCTAGTCAGATTTTCCCATGACCTCAGTTATAAAGAAAATGTTGCAGATTCTAGAAAATGCTAATATCCTTTTTAGCTGTAAGTATTATCTTGATTGCAGTGCTTCAGAATTGCCCAACTTCATTATCTGAGCATAGCCAGCCTGACGCCTCCTTCTCAAATAGACAATTATGATCAATTAAGCACTTTCAGGCCTTATAGAATACTTAATTTTATTAGTCAATTATTTGTGCTTTGAAAGAGTTAATGGTATCTACCCAGGCCATTATTAGAAATTAGAATGTCCCAAAATAGAAAGGCTATTTCCTTTGTGTGTGGCACTGCAGTGGAAAATGCCAAGCATAGTTTTTACTGAGTTAAAGGGTGAGGGAAGGCGGGGTGGGGGAGAAAGTTACATGTAAATCATTTAGCCATTAACCTAATGGGTGGGTTTATAAATCCTATTACTGTAAGCCCTTTTCATTTCCACTGAGGCCTGGTGTATGCTTGATCCCACTAATGTAAAATTCATTCCATCTAAGTGATTACTGAAGTAAGACATTTTGAGTCAATTTTAATCAGGTTGTGTGAAACTTGCTTGAGTGCTGATGCTCACTAAAGCATGGACATAGCTTGGCTGCATCTTAATTAGCCCCCTAGATGAATCAATCAGGGAGTCCACTCTGAGCATTTGGACACGTACATGCTTTTTTGTGAGGGGAATTGTACTATAGATAGGGACTGAAAATGCCTAACTCAAAAGCTAGGGGCAAGACCCTTAAATTGGAGTGTTTATAGTTTATGGACATTCTGTGACTCCTAAGGAGCCAGAAAATTCTGTTCTTGTGAATCATTTGGGCATATTCAAGAGTAGGTAGTTTGAAGCCAATTAAAGTTTCAAATTTGATGAAAAATAAAGACTTTTTCCCTAGAAAAATGTATACATTCAAATCTTTGCTAGGAATTATCAGGATTTTTTCACTGCCCTTAGGTTAATATCTTCTGCTTTAGTTTCAGTTTTACTTTCTTAGGACTTTATTTTCTACAGGGAATTTAATATTTTAAAAAGATACAGCCCCATACTTGAGTTCTTCTGTTGGTGAGTAGATTAGTGTTTGACCAAATCTTTGGGTGTTTCCTATAACCAAGCTAAACATACAAAATTAGCCATGGCAAAGTTTTAACCACTGTGGGGAAACTGCATGTGAAGAGCACAGAAGCAAAAATAGAACATGAGCCAGTTTAATCTCTCTCCCCACTCCCACCCTCACTTAGGAGGTAGAGGCAGGCAGAGAGCTCTTGAATTTTGAGGCCAACCTGGTCTGCAATGTGAGTTCCAGGCTAGCTAGAGCTATATGAGACCTGCCTTTTTTTTTTTTTTTTTTTTTTTAAGGAGTAGAAGAATCTGGTATGTTTAGAGACTGATGAGGTACCTGTTGCACTAAGAAGGAACCAAATATACTGTGTTTAATGAACCTAAAATATATGAAAAAGTTCTGGTTGAAGGACAACTGTGGGAAACATTAGAAGATAAGTCCTCACCAGGCGGTGGTGGCACACGCCTTTAATCCCAGCACTTGGGAGGCAGAGGCAGGCAGATTTCTGAGTTTGAAGCTAGCCTGGTCTACAGAGTTCCAGGACAGCCAGGGCTACACAGAGAAACTCTGCCTCAAAACTAAACAAACAAACAAACAAAAAAAGAAGATAAGTTCTCAAGTAGATCTTGAATCTTAGGATCAAGTGAGGGATCTTGGATTTCATGTCAAGGAAGAATGTTCTAGAATGAATATCGGAAAAGGGTTAAGATTGTTTTAGAAGGTACTGATACTAGAGACTGACTGGAGAAAAACTAAGGAATAAGAAAAAAATGCGAAGGAAGTGCCACATTGGAAAGATATAGTCTAGTATTGGGGACATATTGGCTCATTGAATGTTGAGAGGAAGTTCTGCCTTTGTCTGCTAAACATCTTTAGTGTACATCATATAAAGTAGGCTCTCATGACAAAGAATTATCTGACCTAAAATGTAAATGTTGCCGAGGCTGAGAAACCATGACATATTTGTTAGATGTGTATGGGCACTTGGTAGAAGTAGAAAGGATAACTCAACAGAAGGTATTGGGTATTATTTATTTATTTATTTATTTATTTTTGGTTTTTCGAGACAGGGTTTCTCTGTGTAGCCCTGGCTGTCCTGGAACTCACTCTGTAGACCAGACTGGCCTCGAACTCAGAAATCCGCCTGCCTCTGCCTCCCAAGTGCTGGGATTAAAGGCCTGCGCCACCACTTCCCGGTGGTATTGGGTATTTTTAAGTACTGCAGATATAGTCAGCCATTTACTTATACAGTGGACATAAAGCTATATAGACCACTTGTGAGCACTAACAGTTTTAGTTATTTTACATTTAATAGTCTTTA
>JADRCD010013358.1:0-12942 GCA_019843815.1 Montemys delectorum
CCCCCCCCCCCGCCCCCACTCCACGTGCCTCAAAGGCGTTGCCAGACACCTTCTTACTGAAGCAGAGTCTCATTGAAGCGTGGACTCACTGGGCAGTGTGAGCACGTGGGTGGGAGAGTCTCAGAATTCCATGCTAGTATCTAGTTTTGGCTGGGACTCCTTGTGCCCACCCCCACACCCCAACCCTCCCAGGGCTTGCTTCCTGCTTAGACTAGCTGACTTCTCTTCAGCCCACCCCAGATATGGAGTGGCTCCTGTTGGGTTCAAGCCAGTGAGACACTAGCTTTGTCCTGAAGGTTTATAGACTCTTGACGCCAGCCACTGGGCGGTCCTCTCCATGTGTGCTCCCTGGAATCTAGTCTCTTCCCTCTGCATGCCCGAGGCCCTTAGAACTGCTTTCTGAGCCCTGATGATGCCACTCCTTGCCTCCTTGATACCGGATCCTGCTGGGTTCTGACATAAGACAGCACACACACCACCGAGCGCTGGCACGGGGAAGCGCCCATTCAGCTCAGACACACAGCAATTGAATCCTCAGGCTGACGAACATTTCAGCAAAGCTGTAATTAAAATGCCCTTGGGAAGCACTTACTTGTGTCTAATTAGACCTTGGGTTTCTATGGAGATCCCTTTCCTTGTAATAGGAACATCCTCTCCTGCGATTGCAGACCATGGGGCCAAGCAGCCGAGAACAGACAACTCTGAGCTATGGCTGACCAGCCCTCCCTCCCTGCCATCCTTAAAGGAACCCAGAATGATTTCCTCTTCCTGCATCACTGGGAGACTCAAGAGGATCCAAGCTAGCAAAAATGGCTCTCCAAGTTGACTGGCTGCCCAGGAGGCATGCTAGCTCTCTGCTATCCAGGATTCTGCCCAGTCCCCTTCAGAGACAGAGGCCTCCAGGCTGACCCATTGTCCCTGGCTGGAAGAAGTACCACCAAGACCACCCTGGCATCCAGCAGGCCCAGCCTCTCCCCTGGAGAGCCCAACCAAGTGCAGCTTGCTCACCCTTCCATGCACAGAGTGGCTGGTGCCAAGGACCAAAACAACCAGATAGTGCTACAGGACCTGGGACTCCTCCAAGGATTAAGCCCCACAACACTGTGTCATACCAGTTCATGCTTCGTGGCCCTTAGGGCCTGCCAGGGAACTAGGAAGCAAAGGTTGACAGCACCTAAGAGGCCATACAGGTGGTCACCCTGTTTTCTCAATGAGTAAACCGAGGCAGAGCAGCTCAGGCCAGGAAGGACATAGGCGGAGGCTCAGAGCCAGTGGTTGGGAAAGATACAAAGGACATTCTGGGGTGTGGAACATTCATCCAGGAACAGGATAGGGGAGGGAGGGTTATGATCATGTATGCTCAGGTGGGGACTTGGCCTGGTGAGGGGGAGGGAGGCAGGGAGGACGGGAAGTAGCCCTGTGACATTCTAGGGCTAGGACTAGGTCATCCTGAGGGCTCTTAAGGACAAAGGGATTTCTCTAGTTCAAGGCCACTCCACCCAGGTGCACAAGCTTAATCTTCCAGGTTCCAGGGTACATGGCATGGGACAGTATTGCATGTGTGAGCACTTGCCACCTGCCTCATGATGCTGCTGAGGTGACAGAGGGGCTAGAGAGAGACCAGAGGGTGTAATACTAGGAAAAACGTGGATTTAGGGCCAGGGTGGTCCTCAGAGTCCAGGAAGGCAGGACACATGCTGGCAGCCAGAACATGCCTATGAAAGACTTCTCTGTCAGACTAGGCAGGCACCAAAGCTGGGCTCATGTCCCTAGCCCCTGTCTTTTCCTGCTGCTGGCTGATTCAAGCCTCCAAGGTCAGCATCAAACCTGCCTTTAGGGCCAGCACCACAGGGACCTAGCATGTGCCATCATGAAGCTGAGCTTTAGAAGCAGCGACTGTCTGTCAACACAGGCCAGGGAGTGAACCAGGCTCCAGAGGGCTGAATGAGGGCTGTGGGCAGTGGGGGTGGAGGAAAGGCTGACCAGAGCACAGTGCTGCTAGGAGAACAAGGCTGGGAAACTGAGTCAAGCCATCCTCACTGGGACTTCTGTGGTGTCCTCAACAGCACAGTGCTGGCAGCCGGAGGACCCTGCAGGGCCCACATTTTCTTCACCCAGGCTTCTGTGGTTGTGTGGGATGGGGGAATCTACAGATGTCTTTCCCTCCCTTCCTCCCTTCTTTCTGTTTGCAGTGCTGGGGATTGAACCAGGGCCACAGGAGCTCCAGGCAAGCACTTGCCCACTGACTACATCCACAGCTTCTTTTTATTTTTTATCTGGAGACAGGATCTCACTAAATTTCCCCGTGTTGGTCTTGAATTCACTCCGAAGGCCTTGAACTGACAATCCTCCTGCTTCAGCCCCCACCCCCACCCCCAGGTTTTGGAGGTGCTTCTCACTGACAGTCTCTCCTCTGATCTTGCTGATACCATCTGGGTGTAGCTGGAGGTAGGTGCTGTGGTGACCCTACCTGGGTAAGATATTTGTGAGTTATATCCAGTTTGCCCCTGCCTCTCCAGCATGCTGCCTGCTGGCAGTTGAGTCTTGTTCTGGACAAAGGGCAGATTCTGTCCTGGAGGGATCAGGCTGGCAGCAGGGAGGGGCAGCTGATGAGAAACAGCACTCTCTGCTCTTCACGACTCCCACCTGCTGCTTTCTGCTGGGGTACCTCTTAGCACCTTGGAATGAACTATAAAGGGCCACTGGCAAGGCCAGCAGGACACCGACTACTACATCTGGGCTTGGGCAGTGATAAGAGGCTCTGGCGCCCTGATGAGAGGAACTGGCGAGACCCTGCTTCTGCTCTTGTGTACCTGCATACTGGCCCCAGCTCCTCTCCTGGGCCTGCAGATGACACTGAAGTCAGGGACTGGGGTTTTAGGATCTGTGGGGCCAGTAAACCTACAAACTTGTAAAGACATAGTCCTCAACTAGGGGAACCAGGCCTGCAGAATAAAGAGGTGTGAAGAAGCCAGTGTCTTGTGCTGAACATTGGGCACCCTCAGTGACAGTCCCCAGCAGCCAGGCCACACATGGCTCTGGAGCTTAGGTTGGGTGGAAGCTAGCTAGGGCTCTCAGCAGAGCCTATTTGCATCCATCTGGGGTTCTTGGTTCTCATGTGTATCCCAGGAATCCTGACTGGAGTCAGTTCTTGTTTTCTGTGTGTAGGTCTAGCCTGGGAACCCAGGCTGTCTGGCTTGGTGACCAGTGCCTTTACTTGATGAGCCATCTTGCTTGAGCCAGGAAGTTGCTTCCAAAGCAACTCCAGATAATTCATTTTTTTTCTTCTTCTTTGAGACAGAGTCTTGCTCTGTAGTCAAGTTGCTTTTAAACTTTCAATTCTCCTGCCTCTGTCTCCCGAGTGTCAAGCCAATAGGAGCCCCACTTTTGAGAGAGCAAAGGGTTTATTATTGCTGTCCCTTAAGCAGAAAGTGCAGCTGGAGGAATGCCTCTGTCCCACAGTCATGGCTCTGCAGAGTCCTCAACCCCAGCCCAGCTGTGAGATGGGAGAAGGGTCATTGGGTTCCAGTGGAAGTCAAGAAAACTCACTTCAGAGAAGCTTCAAAATGAAAGCTTTATTTTTTGAGTGCTCAGGGAAGTGGCCAGTTCATTATCTGAGCCTCGTCCCCAAATGGAGACTGTACAACATTTTTATAGAATAGGAACACAAAGCAAGGGTGGTCTGTTGCATTGACCATTTTTGACATAAGGACTTAAACAGAGAAGTTAACGTTGGTGACTAGGCCTTATCTGGGTCACCTGGTTTCAGGGTCCTTGATTCTGCTTTTGGAGTCAGGTGCCCTTCTGGACTTTGGCCCCAAATTTTAGAATGCTCAGGGAACAAAGGAGTGGGCAAACTGCACATATTTAAGTCAAGACAGGCAGCAAGCACACTTACAACTTGTGTGCCTTAGTTTATATAACAGGATAACAGCCTCTTCTCTCGTTCCATCCTTCACTGGCTGGCAGACAAACCTGAAGGAGCAGGGCAGGAAGGAGTTAGGTTCTGGAGCCTAGAAACATAAGCTCAGTTTTGACCCTGTCAGCAAGCTGGAACTTGTTCCTGAGATGGCTGGACTCAGGAAACGGTCTCCTAACAGGCTGGGCACAGGCTGGGCACAGGCTGCATGGAGGGTAAACAGAGACAGTGTAAGAGCCAGTAAGTAGCCTCGGAACGCTCAGAACACTCTTGAAGCTCCTCCTAACCTCAAAAGGTAAGAAATCTTCCAGAAGTTTCTGCCCTCACATACCTGCTTCCCATCCCCATTGCTTCTAGTGGTTACTGCCTATAGGCCTGGCCTGGCCTGATGTAAAGGCATGTGGTTCAGGCCGTGCCCTCTCCTCCTGGGAAGGTAGGTCACCCCTGCGGAATGCTAGTGGCTCTGGCCTTGAATGTCTGTGTGGTGTTTGCCTCCATGAGCACAATCTGACTCCACGAATTGAAGTAAAAATAAACCCGGTGCCCCTGTTTAAAAACAATGGCAAGCCCACCATGTAGGCCCCACCCTGACTTCGGGGCCTGAGAGCCAGGCCTGGCCATTGATAAGTCATTTACATAGTCCTCTCCTCTCTGCCTTTTATCAATATTTGATGACAGGCTTCAGGATGCTTTTGGTAGCAAGTCCTTCTGGAGCCCCTTCTCATGTGACAATGATGGGACAGAGGTCTCAGCAGGAGCTCACATCACAGACCACCTCCTTCCCGAGGCCAAGGTGGCCCGTGATTGGCTGGGCAGCTGTGGCCGGAGCCAGGGGAGCATGGTGATGAATCCTAATGATCTGGGAAGGCCCTGGCAAGCCACCATGCAATTAGCAGCCTGTGGATGTCTGGGTGGGATCCAGGCAGAGGCAGGGCTAGGGTCGGGCGGTGTGGGCACATGGAGGGGCTGCTTTGCAGGTGGATGGGGGTTGTACACGGCTGGCTGTCTCTAAGAGAGACCCAGGGAGGGGCATTTAATTAAGTCCAGCAGCTGCTCAGAAGCCATAGTCACGGCAGAGCGGTGCATGATGTCTCTTTACAGGTTACGAGGAGGAGGGCCCTCCCCAGTACAATAGCACACGTGGCTGCCCGCCCCCTCAGAACATCAGCCTCTGCGAAGTTCATCGCTATCTGCATCCATTAAACTGTGTCTTTGGCAGTGAGGCAGCTCTGTCTGGTGACAGGGGCTGTCGGTAAATAAGGGTGTAGTGACAGGTTCTGGGGACCTGGGATGAATATACAATGTCAGTTTCTCACCTCATCTTGGATAAATAATAGGAGGGGGCGACGAGGCAGGCGGGCAGGAGGGTCAATTTGCGGCTGCTTGGTGTCTCTGGTCTGGATTCCTAGTCCATAAATAACCCAGTGCCTTCAGGAGGCCCAGACATGCTGGCCGCAACAGGAGTCTCTGTAAGGGGCCACAGCTGCCTGAGGAGAAGGGGCTGTTAAGCTCGACAGCCGTTTCTCTGATATACAGATGTTCCCTGGCTTGGGGATTCTTCCAAACATGGATTTATTATTCTACAGGAAAGAAGTGTGACATTTTGTTGATTCAGCTCAAAGTACTTGTTTTGGGGCCAGAGGCCTGAGCTTACTTCTCTGGATGTTGACAACCAGACCTGGCTCACTCATATAGATGGGACAACCCCAAGGCCTTCTCAGGACACAGGGAGACTACAAGGGACTCCATTTCATGCTCATTAACCTGGATTAGCCAGAGCGTTCACAGGTGGCTTGATCTAGTCTCTCTACTTCTACCTATGGTAGGTCCAGCATGGTGGAGAGAATTGGGATGCTCTTTTACCCACTGGGAGCTGTGTGCTCCCCAGGATGGGCAGGCAGGGTCCCAGAGAGGGAGCTGGCGAAAATCCTGGAGTCAGATGCCCTTCTCTGGTTCCCTTTCCTGGTCCTGTGACATGGTGGGTCACTTCACTTTCTTGTGCTAGATGCTCCCATCTGTATTTGCAACTGAGGCAGCCGCATCTTGGCAAGAGTCAGAATTCCCACACACCTCTTTCCACAAGATGTGGCTCAACTCTGATGCCCCCCGGGGGACAGAGTCTCTGGAGATGTGGCCCAGGACACAGGCACCTACCAGGTCCTCCCTGATGCAGACTCCCTCTTGCTTCTCCCCAGCCTCCCCTCAGGATGTGCAGGCCCCTCAGGGCACTCTTCCTCTTCTTTCCCAAGCTCCTGCTCTGTAGACCAAAGGCCATTCAAAGGCCATTCAAAGCCCCTTGTCTGACAGATGAGGGCCCTGGGTCTTGAAGTTCCCACTCCTGCTCAGTGGCTCTCGTGTTCTCTGAGCCACAGGGAAGTGCCAGGCTCTGGGGGGCACCAGAAGCTGAAACCAGTGGGAGCTGGCATCAGCCACAGGTGGAGTTTAGGGTCTAGCCATCGGAGGGAGCAGGACACACAGAGAGATTACAGGTGTGCATGTCAGCGTCCAGGGTAGATGAGCAGAGGCACAAAAGTGGGTTGAAGCACCAAGGGCACCAGGAACAGCTTGCCAGGCAGGGTGGGCATTGGGAAGCATTCCAGCGGCTGGACCTTAGGGCACCAGGTAAAGAGGAGAGCTTCCCTCCTACTTGTGGAGAGGCTGTTTCTGAGGCCCCAGCTGAGGGCCACGTACCAGGGCCAGCTGAGGGCTACATACCAGGGCCAGCTGAGGGCCATGTACCAGGGCCAGCTGAGGGCCACGTACCAGGATCGGGTATGGAAAGCCCTTGGGTAGTGGCTACCAGGGTGGCACAGAAATCCTTTGGGCTTGGGAAAGACCAGTTGGTAACCTGCCTTCTTGGGCCAAGGGCCAGGCAGCATCTTACCCTCAAAGCTCTATGGTCTGCTGACAGCTGAGCCCAGCCCTGCTCACTTTACACAGAGCTCCTCAAGAGACTGCAGTGAGCAGCTCCTCTGGGCCTGACAGGAAAGATAAAAATGATGAAATATTTGTTCTCTGACATGGAAAACCAGGCTCCCGGGTTTGGGTAATTGAAAAAAGATCTTCCGGATTGCACTGGCATGCTGCAGGTCAAAGACCTGTTCTCCTGGCCGTGCCTTAATTCGGGCCCAGCTCAACAGCCTTGCTCAGGTGCTGTAGCTGCCTCTGCCTAGCAGCATGAGGTTACAAGCTGTTCCATGTCCACGGAGTTCTGTGCCCAGCTCTGGGTTGAGAAGCAGGAGCCCTACCTTCTTGCTTCATAACTGGAGTTATAGAGTACTCTGGTCCTATGCTCTGAGGGAGTCTCTGTGAGCCTGGGCCTACCCTATCCATCACATGTCTCCTGGGTCCCTAGCTCAGCATGCCGGAGCTTCGAGAGATGCTTGGTGGAATGAGTTGACCCAGAGGAGGCAGGGAAAGGGCCTGCAGCAGTTTCGCGGCCCATGTGGGTGCTTCCACATGAGGCCTGTTGTACCAGTGCTTGCTGGTTAGCCATCTCTCAAAATCCCAAACTGCATAATCAGTTTGCAGTCCAGGCCAGTCCCTGAAGTGTCCACGCCCCCACCCAGTGAATTCTCTTAGGGTCATGGCTGTTCAGTATTCACCCTGGGGGTACCCAGGACACGGCAGGCAGAACCTCAGATGGCTGAGTGGGGGTGGGAGGATGCCTGCGTGAAAGGGCTTGACGTGACAGCTGAACACGGAATGCCACCAAAGTGGAACATCTAAGTCAGTCCCCACATAGCAAGGCCGGGCCCACGCCTACACACCTTCTATTCTGCCCGAGATGGCAAGTTGTGCCAACCATGGCTTTCACCCAGGCCATCTGAGGACAACGAGTGTGTGCTTAGCCCTGCCCCTTGGGCTCCCTAAAGTGAATGGGCTGGGGGGGTGGCAGTCTGCAGCCCGGGAGGCACGCATATAGGCACGCTGTTGCCTGGCTCCTGCAGTGCCGCTCTGGAGTCCAGCCCTTGTGGGTGGAGCGAGCTTGGGCAAGGGCACTCTGCTGCCCTCAGGGTGCGGTGCAGAGAAATCTTGAGGCCCAAGCTGGAGTCTCACACACGGCAGTAGCTTCTTTTGACTGTCTCAGGTCTGGCCTCCGTCATCAGGACCCAGAGGCCTCCTCTCTCCTTTGACCCAAAGTCTGGCTGGTTCCTGCTCCTCCCAGCCGATGCCTCCTTTGGCCTGGTAGTGGCTGTAGCTATGGCCATGAACCCGGTGCAGCCTGCTACGCAGCTATGTGTCTGTACTCTTAGTTCTTCATGGTGAGCCGAATTGCTGCTCTGAGCCTCTTGTTCAGCAGCCAAGG
Source organism: Montemys delectorum (assembly GCA_019843815.1). Classification (NCBI taxonomy): domain Eukaryota; kingdom Metazoa; phylum Chordata; class Mammalia; order Rodentia; family Muridae; genus Montemys; species Montemys delectorum. The sequence goes on from JADRCD010013358.1 coordinate 8,229, forward strand.
TGGGCGGGGGGTGGGGGTGGGGGTGGCGAAGAGGCCCCATTCAAACTCTGACCCGGAACTGCTCACCCAGCTCTGCAGCTGTTTTTCTCTTCCCCTCGCTCCCTGGCTGGGTGTCCTGGGGATTGTTGCCCTGGAGATTTGGTGGCATCGATGAGGGTGAACTGCCAAGCCACCAACTGTGCTCATTCATGCAGATCCCTGGGGTGGAAGGGCGCTCACCCTGAGGCTGGGGTGCACAGGGGCTTCCCTCTTGCATCTTGTCTGCCATGTTAAACTTGCCCAGAGGCAGCAGCTGAGCCCAGTGGGACTGGCTGCAGGAACATGGCAAGGCAGATACCAGCTTAGGGACCCTCCCTGCCAGGAAGGGTCTCCCCTGTCCTCATCTCCTCAGCATAGGCAGCTAGAGCTGAGGTCAATGTGATTATTAAACATGGAGAACTTTCATGTTTGGATTACTAGCCAGGGCCTCTAGGCAGTGATGTTCATGAGCCCTCCTGGCCTGTCTAGCCTCTCCATCCTCATCCATGGAGAGCCTCTGTGGTAAAATTGTCAGCTTCCAGTGTGTAATCCTGGGCAGGCACTTGAGCCCACTCCCTCCAGGTAGATGCTATCATGTCTCCTTTATAGAGGAGTAAACTGAGGCTGGCTGGGTGAACTTAATTCCCACTGGTCTTGCTGTGCTCCATTGACTGGCTTCTGTGTGTGCCCACCTGGGGCATTTAATGCCCAAACCTGAGAGAATACTGGGCATGCTGAAGAGAGAGGGACCCCCAGCCCACCCCCAATCCTCTTTGGTTTGCTTAAGGGAAGGCCTGCCCCCAGTGATGCCAGTGCCAGACAGACAATTGCACATCCTGTTGTGCACCCTCTCTCCAGAGAACCTGGCTGTCATTTAGCTCCAAGACGGAGCAGCCCAGGGTCAGAAGGCTGTCTGAGGGAGTTTCCAGCTAGGTCTGTTATTTACTTAGAGCATGTAAGGTAGTTGAAGTCCTGGACACATAGTATTTACAGTGTTTGATTGGCTTTAGCTGCTGCCTGTCCAGGAGCATTTACTAGGATGTGTGCAGTGCCCCTGGGGACAACGCATGCGCTGGCATCAGATTCCACGTGGCAGCTCTGCCACCTGAAAAAGAATGTTGACACCTGGTATCCAGGGGGCATCTTTAGGGGACAGTCAAGGTGAATACATCCTACTGGCTGTGCTCTACATCTCCTGCGGGAATGGAGGCAATGTCCCAAGGCGTGACCAGTGCAGTGATGCTGTTAAAGGTAGCCACCGGAGCTGACCTTCCTTTATTGAGTATCTCTTGTGTGGGGGTCTCAGTAGCAGACCTTTGTCCCTGCTTTCCTTGAGTGGTCATAGTAGCTTTGTGAGGTCAGAGTTCCCAATGAGAAATGACCAGGATGGCAGGGACTGGATAGAGTGATCCCCTTGGCATACCACATGGCAGCTTCTTCTGGCTCCATTTGAAGAAGACCAGACAGTGATGAGCCATACCCCTTCCCTTCCCACTTCCTTTCCCCTCTTGCTTCTTCCTTCTTCTCTCCACTCCTCTCCTCCCCTCTCCCTCCCCTCCTGTCCCCCATGTCTTCTCCCCTCCCCTCCTCTTCCTCACTTCTCTCCCCTCCACTCCCTTCCCTCCTCTCCTCTCCCTTCCCCTCCCCTCCTGTCCTCTCTCCCATCTCCTCTCCTCTCCTCACTTCTCCTTTCCTCTCTTCCTTCTTCCTTCCTTTCTCCCCCCTCTTTTCTTCCTCCACCCCTCCATCTTTTTCTCTCTCTGTCCTGTCCTTTGTGTAGTTGCACAGAGAAGCAGGAACAGCTGATAGCCAAGCTCTCACACCCATCTTTATCCCCCAAATCCAACCAGCAACCAGGAAGCAGATTAGCTGCACCTGGCCTGATAAATTAGACATAGGGCTGAACTGGAAGACAAATCCTGTTTATTACTGGAGACAAAGCTGGGATGCACAGCATGTGTCAGGGAGTAGCGCCTCTAAGCAGTGGACCTTGGGGTGGAAGAGCAATCAAGGCTTTTTAAGAGGCTCCCATTTATGTTGGAGACAGAGATTCAGTTAGCCAGAGGGCTGTGGGGGAGGGGTGGGCACGTGTCTGTGGCTGCCTGAGGAAAGGTGATCAATGCCAGGCATCGATTTGCATCCTTCCAGGGCAGTGATCAGGATCATGATGGGACGAGGTGTGGGGAGGGGCTGGGACGGCTTAGGAAGTCTTTCATGCTTTGGGTCTGAAGGCTGTAGGCTTTGTCAGATGGGTGCTAGTGAGTATTGATCTGTATTAGAAATGATAATGAATTGATCAGACTGGCCGGGAGGCTTTAGCCACCTCGGTGCTTGAAGCCGTTTAAGATGGAGGGTGAACTGAGGACTAGTCTCCAGCTCTTACCTTGGTCCTCCATACCAACTCTGCAGCTCCCAGACATGTGTCTATCTGTGTGTGTCTGTGTGTCTCAGTGTTTGTGTCTGTGTCCATGTCTCTGTGTATGTGTGTGTGTCTGTGTCTATGTGTTCACATCTCTGTATCCATGTCTCTCTCTCTCTGTCTCTCTGTCTCTCTGTCTCTCTGTCTCTGTCTCTGTCTCTGTCTCTCTCTCTCTCTCTCTCTCTCTCTCTCTCTCTGTGTGTGTGTGTGTGTGTGTGTGTATGTATGTGGTGTGTGGTGTGTGGTGGTGGGGGTGGGGGTTAGGAACTATACAAGGCAGAAAGCTCACACAGGGACTCTGTGGCCAAGGTCACCGGGTCAGAACCAACAGGCTTGCCCAGCATTTGGGAGATCCGGCCTTTATCTCCTTCGTCTCCTGTATGGACGGTGAGATGTCACACAGCATGGAAGGCAGAAGGCTTCAAGCAGTGGGGCAGGGAGGGGCTATCTCTCTAGAACTCTGGGCCTGATAGTGTCCTAAGACCTGCTATTTGCTGAAGGAGCTCTGTGGAGTTACGAAGTCCTTCAGGAGTTCGCTTTCTTCTGTAAAGTGGGATCCTTCTGGCCCAGAGGCCTGTAGGTATGAGACAGCTGGCCCTACCTCTCACCTGGGCAGCACGATAGAGCTGGCCCTGGTGATGTGGGTGCAGGAGGGGTGGCAGGCGACCAACTCAGGTATCTCCCAGGTGCATATCCAGGACTTGGTTGGCCCACCCCAACATCTACCCCATCTATGAACTGCTGAAGTATGGGGAGGGTCCTATAGAAACCAAGCTGCAGGACCTCCGTGACACATGGTGTTGGTTGTGCCGACCTTGGACACCTGCAGCCATTTCTGGGTGAGTGACAACCAGGGTGTGAGTGTGGGTGTGTAGGGGATGTGTGAAGTCCAGAGTGGATGTTTGACATTGTCACAGCAGCGTGTCAAGGACCAATGCTACAGACCCACTGGAGTGCCAAATCCTTTCCTGGTGAGGCTCAGAGGGATGGCAAAGCCTTCCCCAGGTTCCACTGTCAGCAAATGCTGACAGTGTGAGCAGAAAATGTCCCCACAAGTATCTCTACCCACTGCCATTTTTACTGCCTGAAGGCTGTTCTCCAGAGACTGCACCTACTGAGATTAGCTAAGCCTGTCTCCTTGTTCCACTGTTTGTAATAACCCTGCCCCCTTGTTTGTCTCTGTGTAGTAACCATGCAGCCCTGTTCAACTGTTACAGAATAAATGCTCTGTGATGTGGCTTTTCAATATCAGGGATCCTAGACTACCTGATCCCAGGTTTTTGTGTCTATGTGACTGTTGTTTCTTCAGTGCCTGTCCTTTCTCCACTCCCTCATCATCCTTAGGGTTCTGGGCCCCAAGCCCCTGCAAGGACAGGGTTCCAGGACCCTGCAAAGCCACTGCAAAGCTGAGGCAGGAGTGGAGACGCTAGGACTCAGGGGTTTCTAGTACTATGACTTGCACTCCACTCTAAGCAGAATACACCAAATAATAGAACAGAGTCTATTTTCCTCATTTTTAGTACTTCTTTTTTGTAAGATACAATACGCATGAGGAATTGCGCCTAAATTATAAATGTGCACTATGCCCAGGAGTGATAAAGCCCGAATCTATGAAGCTGGCACTCAAATCACTTACATTAGGCGAGGGTTTTCTAGAGGAACAGAACCAGTAGAAGGTATGTCTATATTGTTAGAGTGGATTTATTAGACCAGCTTACACACCAGGGGCTAGGGAGCACTGCAGTGGCTGTGGGCTTGTGGGGAGAGTTGAGAACTCAGTAGCTGCATGGGGTACAAAGCCTGGAGCCTCGTCAGTCCTGATCCAGGGCTAAAGGCCTGGAGATCTCTGGAAGTCAGCTCACAGTTGAAGGCCCAAGAGATTCATGGAAGACAGAAGCAGGCAGCAGCAATAGATGCAACCAAGCAGGAAGATGTGAAGGCAGGCATGTGTGTGCTTCCTCTTTCTCCAGCCCTCTTTCTACCTAAGCTTCTGTTGGAAAGCGCCATCCACTTTGAGGGTAGAGTAACCCCTTAGTTAATCCTTGGCAGAGAGGCTATGACAGACACCCCCCCCCCCCCGCAGGTGTGTCTTCTGGGTGATTCTATACCAGTCAAGTTGAGACTTGAGGGACCACTGCCCCACTCCAGCAGCCCCAGTCCCTTCTTTTCCCCTTCATCATCGCTCAGCCTCTCTCTCTCTCCCCCTCCCCCTCCCCCTCTCCCTCCCTCTCTCCCCCTCCCCCTCCCCCTCCCTCTCCCTCTCCTCCTCCCCCTCCT
>JADRCD010013398.1:0-11352 GCA_019843815.1 Montemys delectorum
GTGTGTGTGTGTGTGTGTGTGTGTGTGTGTGTGTATAAGAGAGCTAGAATGCAGAGCACCTTGCCATCACAGGAAGTGCATCTACCTGGTATACCCTGTGAATGTATGTGTGTGCGTGTGTGTGTGTGTGTGTGTGTGTGTGTGCGCGCGTGTGTGCGTGTGTGTGTGTGTGCGCCTGCCAGGGATCCTGCTTCTAGCAACTGGCCTCAGTCTAGGAGAGACCTTTCCCTACCTCTGACAAAGCCATCACTATCTGGTGAAGGTGTGTAAGAGGGCATGATCTGGAATGTACTGCCTATTTCATGGGTCTGCACCCAGCTCTGGGGGTCTCTAAGCTTGGAGAAGAGTGCATTGGACCATCACATTGAAAAGAGTCCTTGGAGTGCCTGGGGACACTCCACAAAGCACAAAGAGCAACCATAAACCTCAGTGCCAGTGGTTACTTGGCCAGTGCCCCGCTACAAAGTTGTAGAAGCCAAGAAATACTGGCACCACAGGTGCACTCATAGAATGCTCCGTGGTTTCCCTGCAGGAATCTCATCCTGGCCTATGTCCGGCTCCTGTTAGCACCTGGCATGTACCAGAAGGATCTGCTTGGGCAAGAGACTGGGATTCAGGCAGCTCCAAGACCTCCTGGTTTCTTCTCACTCACGCATATTTTATTTTACTTTAAAGATTTTATCTTTAGTTGTGCGTGTGTTCACATGACTGAAAGTACCAATGGGGCCAGAAAAAGATGTAGGACTCCATGGAGGCACCAGTACAGATATTTCTGAGCTGTCTGACATGGGTCTGGGAATCGAACTCAGGTCCTTTTCAAGAGCAGCACATAAGCTTACCCACTGAGCCCTCTCCCTAGCTCTTCATGCTTTGTTTCTCTCTTATGCTCTCCCAGTGTCCTGGGAAAACTCATGCTGTCAGAGTGGGAGCTGAAGATGTGCTTCTGTCCTGGGAAGTGGGGGCACAGAGAGTCCAGAGCTTGCATTCCAGAAAAGGGAGCCAGGTGTGCCTGTGTGGCCATGGCAGGCAGAGAAGTACAGACTTGGTACCACAGGCCCCTGGGAAGGAGTTTTGATAACTGCCTCCACAGCATGGCTCAGGAAGCCGTGTCTCTTGGAGCATACCTCTGGTTGACTATTTGATGATGATGATGATGACGATGACGATGATGTCAGGGGTTTGTGGCTGTCGTAAGAAGACCTAGTGCTACTTACCCTGGGCAGACTGAGCACAGGCAGCCTTAGCCGGATGAGGCATCCCAGAAGGTATGTCTGATAGAGCTTCAACAGCTATGGGTGTGTGTGTATGTGCGCATGACAAGAGAGCCTCGAGAGCAGAGCACCTTGGAGTTCAGCTGCCCCACAGGTGTGGTGGATGTGTCATCTCTCACGAGTCAGCCTTGGTCACAGGATCTACGACAGAACTAAGGAACCAATGGGTGGCTTGAGGAGAGTCAAGGATCTGTAGCGACCAGTGAGTCTGCATCAGAGGAAACTGAGGTTGGAGAGGAGGTCCTGAGGTCTCACGGGTTTGTAGGAGCTGGGACATGAGCTCTGAAGTCATTAGACTAAGGCTCGTGAGTGAAGAAGATATGTATGCTCTGGGACAAAAAGAGCAGGCGGTATTGGTCTCAAAGACACACCCTTCCATATAGGAGGTGTCTTGCTTGATCCTGGCTTAGAAGCCTGCTCCTGGGATGCTGAGAGGGGCCTCATCTCAGACTCAGTCTTTCTTCTGCTGGGCAGCATTCAGAGTTCCAGTCTCCTCATTACTTAGACCTCCTTCTTTGGTCTAGCTAAGATCTCCCATCTCATTTTTAACTCCCCAGGTCAGACCACAAAACATAGGGTTCAGGAACCCACTTGATGTGGAAGCACACAGTACAGAGTACGTGCTTGGCTCCTCAGTGGTCTGGAGTGGCTGGCTGGTGCGATGGGACCCTATCTGGGCCATAGTTGTTAAGGTAGGCTGAAGAGAAATTTGCTTCTCAGCCCCGAGACAAAGCATTACCTAGGAGGGAGCCTGAGGACTCTATGGACATAGGCGTGAGTGGGACATTTTCTCCTGCCTTTCTCCCTCTGCCTCTCCAACCCCGCCTGCTTACAGACAGTAGGATGGGGGCAGAGCTAGGGGCTGCTGAGAAGCCTAACTTGGCAAGGAGGTGACAAGATGGTCCCCAGGATGCAGGGTTGATCTATGCCAACAGTTGTGGGCACTCTTCTGGACCTGGAAGAGCAGGAAGAGGCTCTGAGGGAAGCCATGGGCCGGTCATGGAGGGGCCAGGACTCTATATGCAGCTCCCACCCTGGTCCTCTCTCCAGGCATGAATAGCGGTTTCCAAGACAGCAGCACCAAGCCCCATCCCACTCTGACCCAGAAACACTTCTCCTGAAGAGAGCTAAGGGATGCTCCGATCCAGCGCTCAGGGCTGGACTATTAATTACCCTTTTCCCCTGGTCTTGGGACTTTCGGCGCTGTGGATGTGCTCCCTGACCTCCGGGTGCCAGGGAGAAGTGGCCCAGACCCTCCTCTTCAAGCACCCGAGGGTGGAGAGCAATGACCTCCCGCTCAGCTCTTTGCTTTGGCTGCGTGGAGCAGCCTCGAGATGTGGGAAGTGCTCTCGGCCCCGCCCCCTCCTGGTCCGAGGCTCTGGCCACGCAGAGGCGAGGGGGGAGGCTGCGGGTGCATCTTTGCAGAAAGAGTACTTTGGTTGCGGCGGGCGCGGGGCGGGTACTGGCCCCCCGCTGTCCTCCCGGCTCCCAGTCTCTGCGCGTTGCGCTTACCCCGCGGTTCCACGTCGCGCCCCGCTCTACGCGCAGCGCACCCGGGGGCCCCCCGGCCCCCTCCCAGCGTGGGGCGGGCAGGGGGTGTGGTGCGGGCGGCACGAGTGACAGCGCTCTCCTCGCGCGGCGCCTCCACGGGGCTCAGTGTCACAGTGCCGAACGCGCTGCGCGCACAGTCTGCCGCGGGCCGCCAGCCCTGGCGAAGCGATGTCCTCCGAGCCTTAGCCTCAGTCAGAGCCAGGCCACTGACCACCCGAGTCCGCGCCCTCGTGGCCACCTCGCTGCTGTCAACGCGGAGACAATGGACGCGGGAGCCGCCCCGCAGAAGCACAGTAGGTGCCGCTCCTGTTGCTGCAGACGCAGGGCTGGGGCGGGTAGACGCGCGGGGGCGCCGCTGCTCCTGGCCCGGGTCGGGGCTGTGCCCATGGAGGGGGCACTTGCGGTTCTAGAGCCGCATGTGGGGCCCAGCTGCTTCTCTTCTCCGTTTGGGTCGGGTGCGCATGTGGAATCGCAGCAGGACAGGAGAGAGGTCCAAGGCTCTCTTGGTGGCCTCAGGTACAGGATGAGGGATCAAAGAGCCACCCCCTGCAAACTTTCCTCCCCAGGTTTCAGGATGTCTTCCTGGGGCTGTAATTCTGTGTGGAGACTGACCCCTGCTGGGGTGGGGGTGGGGATGCCCCTACTTAGGTGATGCAGGAGGACCACTGCCATGTGAGTCGGCCAGAAGTGCTGGGTGGACAGCTGCAGCGCAGTGCACATCACACATCTGCTTGGGCTAGGCTGGGATGCACCTGCCCAGCCCCCAGTCTTGGACATGGTGGGGCCAGGTGGGAACCACTAGGCACTGTAGGGTGTTGTTGGGAAAAGAGTTCAACTATCCACTGTGTGAGGTGATTCCTGGGGTCCTGGACCTCTAAACCCTTATAGGGCATCCTGTAGGGGATGGGGTACTTATGGAACTATCAAACAGGAGATGCCAAAGAAATAGGAGGCTTCCTCCTTCTCCCCCTGCCCTCCCCTGCCCTCCTTCTCCTCTTCTTCCTTCATTTCCAGTCCCTCTCTATGCTGGCTGGTAACAACTGAGGCATATGAAGTGATCATAGACTCCATACCAAATCAGGCCTTTCTCCCATGATCTTCTTGGTGTCTTACCATGAAAAGGTACCAGTGTGCCTCCCAGCTCCCTAGTGCCCTGGATTCCAGAGGCAATGCCAGGCAATTCTCATGCCTGGCCCACAGTACCCAAATCACCAGGGGTGCCCACTGGTGTCCTGTCAGGATCCCTGAACAAAGTCCCAACTTAAGAGCTGCAGAGGGGAGACTGGGCACCATGGGGAGCAGGAGGTCAGAGGTCAAGCTTGCCTTCTGCCTTGTTAATGGGTCAGGACCTAGCCTGTATATCTTTCCCTTCCCCAGGCCCTGGTTACCCCAACACATTACCCATTCCACAGCCACACTCTCCGCAAGTCCCCATGGGAAGGGCTGGATTTTAGGTAGAACGAGAGAGACTGAGAGAGACTCGATGCAGCAGCTAGTTACCCAGGGACTCCTGCATTTGGATTCCCTAAGGCCTAGCCTTTCGGGGTCCTTGTCCAGTGTAAGACAGCTGACCCCTCACACTCTTGGGACAGGAGAGGTCAGAGTTGGCCGGTAGAGTCCGGACAGGGTGTGCCATCTGGAGCTCCAGGGGTTGGTTTGGTGGCCTTGATGCCCTGCAACCTTGCCCACCTAGGAGGCCGAGTAAGCCTGAGACCGAGGCAGGCCTGCTCTCTGTCACCCTCCGTAGGACTTGTACACTGCCATTGAGTAACAGGCAGGTGTGGGGTCCAGAGAGTGTTTAGTAGTGAGGGTGGGTTCTCCATTGGGTACTAGGTAGGAATTCCCCTCACTTGATGCTTAGACTAGACCTGTGGGTCCTGGGACCCCTGCAGGTCTTGTTACTTACAAGTGAGACAGTCCTCCTGCAGGCCCTCCTAGGGATAGGAAGCCCTAGTGCCTGGGGTTGTCAGCACCACCACCAATAGTTCAGGTTACATAATCCCCCACCCCACATACGGCTTGCTGTAATCGGCAGCAGCCAGGTTCGACAATATGAGTTGTAATTGGATTTTAATTTTTAATGCCTGCAATAGATGAAGAGCTACGGGCCAATTTGTATAGACTCAGTTACTCTGCGCCTAACAGGACTACTTCATTATCTGCCAACCATGGCACCCACCCTACCTCCTGGGAGGGGTGGTGAGCCTGGCCCAGAGCATGTGCCGGTAACCTGAAGGCTGCCTGCCACCTGCTGCAGCGGAGGAGCCGCTGAGGAAATGGGCCACCTCAGAGTGGGCTGGAGACCAGTGCTGCCTACCCCTCCTCCTGCACCACAGCAGCTCTCAGCCTCATGAGCTCTGTCTGCCCTTGGCTGCCGGGAAAGGGGCTGTCCTCCAGGACCTAGGCATCGATATGTCCAGCCAAACTGCAGCTGCCTTCTCTTGGCCAGGACTCTTGACCCCAAGATCAGTAGGCACAGGTGGCTATGGAGCCTCTGGACTCCCCGGTCACCCTGAGCTGTGGATGGGGATGGGAACCAGGACTGCATGCGGTAGGTCTCCCAGGTGCTAGAGATGGGGGAGCCACTGGGCAGGGGGCACATGGCCTCCACACAGACTGAGTCTTGAATAGAAGAAGCACAGCCCTTTTCCAGTGGTCCCTCCCACCTCCCCAGCTGGAGGGGTCCCAGGGCGAGGCGCTCATCTGCGACCGCCCTTTAGATTATTCTTAGGTCTGTTGTATAACAGGCAGCATCGCAGGCAGACGGAGGAAGGGCTCCTGGAGACGTCTCCAGTGGCAGCAGCTAGCCAGCCGGGAGTGAGCTTTTGTCCTTTCTGCCTGCCCAACACAAAGGGACAAAGGAGGAGGGTTCTGCCACCCAGTCCTGCCAAGGGCCGGCCATGCTGTGCAGTGGAGAGGGGCTCAGAGTCGGGGGGTCTCAGTGCCCCTTGGCCTTCCAGGGTTCTCTGGGTTGAGGATGAGCCTGACTAGGGGCTTTCCTAGACTCCTACTTCTATAGCCTTATGTGCAAATGTGTGTGTGTGTGTGTGTGTGTGTGTGTGCACGTGTGTGAGTGCATGTGTGTCTGTGTATATGCATGTGTGTGTGTCTGTGTGTGTCTCTGTGTGTGCATGTGTCTGTGTGTGGCTGTCTGTGTGTTTATGTGTGTGTGTGTTTGTATGTGGAAGTCTGTGTGTTTATATGTGTGTGCCTATACCCTCCTCCCAGGCCAGTGCTGGAGCGGGAGTCTGAGGAGGGAGTAGCAGTGCCGTGGCCCAGAGCTTCCCACCCCTTGCTCTTGCTCCTCTCTTCCTTCCCTATCTGTTCTGTTCTCCTTGTAGCTTTTAAGCTCAACTCTGGGGTCTCTACCCCAACACATTGGAGCAGGCTCCCCACACCTGTTTTCTGAGCTCCTGCTGAGTATCAGATCCCAGCGGGCAGGGCATGCGAGGAGGAGTCTTATGACAAATAAGAGGGACTTTGGAGAGACTGCCTATGGAGCGGATGCTTCACGCCATCAGAGACTGCTGGAGAGGCCCCCATAGATCCCAGTCCATCTGCATCCTGTGGGCTTATGGCCTGCATTACCTCATCTTTCCTCTTTGCTAGATCCTCTGAGATGCATGCACATACATGGACACACACATACATGAGTATGTATGTATAACCCACACACACATGCATAATCTAAACAGTTACACAGACCTACTTCCAAGGCAGAGGCACCCTGTCTGCCTGGGGAAGAAGTGAACTGAACGGTTTTAGTTTTGTTTTGTTTTGTTTTGTTTTTTAAATCAAGACAGGGTACCACTGTAGCTCAGGTTGGCCTCGAACACCAGACAATCTTCCTGCCTCAGCTTCTCAAGTACAGGGACTGAAGGCATGTGCCACCACACATGCTGGCTCTAGCTGGCTGACGTTCCTGAGAGCCTGCTGTGTGTAAAGGGTGTGAGAGAAGGGAGCTGTGCAGGGGCTGCGCCTCCAGGCTGCTGAGCTGTTCATGACCCATGATCATGACTGATTTGTTGACCTTGAAGAACCTAGAATGCAGGGAACCCTGGGGGATGGCGAAGGACAAGCTTCTGAGATGTTTCTCTGCTTGCTTAGGGAGGGCCCAGCTCCACCTGAGGTCCATGCCAGTACCTCTAGCCTTGCCTCTTCTCTTGTCATGGAGCAGCCTAGATCCAGACTGGGGTCACTTGCTGATCTGGCCCTTCCTCTGTCACATGAGTGTTCTCCAGAGCTGACACAGAGGTGCCCAGAGGTGACTCTAAGGATGTATGCGTAGCCCATAGAACCTTGAAGTTCTGTGGATGGGGTGGGGATGGGGTGGGGAGTGGTGCTCTTTGTACAGATTGTTCTAACAGGCTATGAAAGCCAGACAGGCCACTTAACCACCTGCGAGCCCCTTTGCCTTCTACAAAATCACATCTGCAGCTACCTGCTCCAGTGATACTGCAGGTACTATCTCTGGGACCTGGGGGACAAGTAGTCTCTGTGCTAGACTAAGGCAGTCTTGGAGACCTGTGGTCACTGGGACTCTCCCTCCCTTCGTGACAGCTAGCCTGTACTCTCCTCCCCTGGACTCCCTGTTGTCCATCCCAGCATGAGAGTTATTATCTAGGTTGCCGGAAGAAACTGCTACACACTGATGACACCTCTCAGCGATGCACCCCCACACAGCTCCAGGGTCTGACGTGTTAGGTATAGGCAGGGTCATGCTCCTTCTGAAGGCTCTGTGGGAAGGTCCTACCCATCATCTCCTGGCCATGGTCTTCTGTGGCACCCAAGGCTTATGTCTCCATCACCTCTCTCTTCGCCTCTCTCTTCTGTGGCCGCTGCTTTCTGCTTTGCCTGCTCTGTCTCTTGAACCTTCCCCTTTCTTCTGAGGCTCATTGCTTCCATTGGACAGTGTTCCTCATACACAGGAGATGGATGCCACGGCCAAGGCTCCTGAGCCTCTTGCCCTGTCCTACCTTACCCTGCTACCTGATATGCCCTAGAAGTCCATTCTTTCTGCCTTTGACATGTGAACAGGAGCCTGTCATTGGGCTGGGATGGCTGCTGGTACCCTTTGCATCCCTGAGATGCTCAGGACCCTGAAGGTCCCAAGCTTAGTCCCATTTGCAAAGACACTTTCCGAATGCAGCTGTACTTGTAGGTTCCTGGGACACATATGCATAATTGTCGTCCTTCAGCCCACCTCAGTGGTCACATCGTCTACCCTGGTATCCCCCTGCCTCAGTACTGCTGAACCAGAATCAGGGTGCAGATCTCCTGATGCTGAGTCCCACAAGCCCAGGACAGGACCGGTACAGGATGGCACATGCTGATGGTATAAAGCTGGGGAAGTCAGGGTCCTCCCCACCCTCATCTCTTCTCTGATTGGGCTGCCGCTGTCTTCAGAGGCTACAAGAGCAAGTGAAAAGGGGCTGAGCCCTCCCAAATGTTTTTTTTTTTCCCCTTAGGCCTCCAATCAATGTCTACTTTGACAGACAGGTTCAGGGACTACTTGGCCCTGGGCTGAGAAGGTACTGCGAATCCACCCGTGTAGAAGTAGTGGAGGTGCAGCGGGCCAGAGGCCAAGTATACACATAGTCTTTGTTGTTCCTGGGCAAGGTCATACAAGCTGGGTAGTAAGTAGCTTTTGCAGGAAGTTGGGATGGGATCAACAGGGTAGAGACCTCAAACCTGGGACTGGACAGACAGGCTGGTTTTCGGTAATCTCAGCCTTGATACCATCTCTTGTATAGTGGGCTCCGATGGACATAACTGCCCATGCTACGGGGTCTTTGAGCTTGAGAGAGGGCAGTGGCTGAATAACTTGAGCCTTCTAGACCTGTCCTGCCCCACCCCTGATCCTTGATGCTCTTCCAAACTCAGATCTTTCCTGTGTGACCTTAGAGGGCTGATGAGCAGCTGCAGTCACCTGCAACCCATGAACATGTGGATAAGAGAGTGGAGTCTAACCAGGATGGATGCTGGTATACTGGGCTCTGGTCCCCTTGAGCCCAGCCCTAATGTCCTGCCACTTACTGGGGGGAGTAGGGTTGTTGCTTTGCACACAGTGTCCCAGCAGCTCCACTGGGCCTTCCTGAAATGCCCTGGAAAGCCCGTGGCACCTGCCTGAGAGTTTTTCAAGTGGTTCTCTCCCTTGCTGGTGGCCCTCCCCTGAGGGACAACAGTCCTCTGGGCTCCTAATTAACAGATCATGAAATTCTCCACTTTTCTGAGAGCTTTGATCCACTGGTGCACACCATGAAGATGCAGAGCAGACATGAAAGGGGCCGACTACCAAGCTGATCCCCCTGGCATCCCTTCTTGCTTCAGAACCCCCAGACCGACCATACCGTTCCTTTCTCAGACTCTCTCAGAGTCTGGCTGGGTTTTCTGAGACCAAGTTCAAGGTGCAGAGCTGACAGCCTGGGCTCAAGTTGTCTGTCACCACCTGTCATACTCTGAGCTGTGGGTTCGTAAGCAAAGCCTTCAGTAGCCGTCTCCTTTGACAGAGGAAGTATAGGGACATATTGCCTCCCTAGGCTGTTCCAAGTGGCTTTGAAAGGCCCCTAGGGCTCCACAGTGCTTCTAAGGGGCACAGGCTGGACCTGTCTTCCTCTGGGAAGCTTGGTTCCAGCACTGCCCTAGGCTATAGTTACCTCTTACTTGCCAGGAAGCAAGGAAAACTAGCTGATCCCAGTGCCTTTTGGCCATCTCAGCGGAAGCACGTGTTCTGGTGTGCCTCTGGGAGCTAGCTCCATAGCTCTGACACTATGGAGGGAATGTAGGTGGAGTGGTCCAGGAGCCAGGTCTACAACATAATCTATGCTCTTACTGGAGGGGCCAATTGCCTAAGACTCAGTTTTCTCATCAGTAAAGAAAGGGATGGTGCTGTCTGTGAGGGGTGATTAGCTGGCCATAGAGAAGGCGAGGGACCTGCTAGAAGACATGAGTACTGCCAGTTCTGGGTTTCCTGGTTCCAGGGGAGGAGAAATTAGCTCCAAAAAGACAGCCTTCACTTGAGCCTTCCCTCTGAGGTCCACTGCTGGGATATTTAGCATATAATAGTATCAAACCCTGGCCCCTGTCCTGGGATAGACCAGTCAACTTAATGTTGCCAAGGTGCAGAGACACCATCCATCTGCCCCTGTCCTGCCCAGATGACAAGCTGATGGGGGTTTTGCTCTAGGTCCTAGCTAAGGGAGTCCTGTCTGTCTGCGTCTTCTCCACCTGATACCAGAATATGCACCCTCCTCCTCAAGGGGTAAGACTTTCAGAGACAGGTGAAAAATTGCAGCCAAGAACATGGCTAATGAAGATGGATTGCAGGGCTGTGACAATCCATGCTGGCCCTCAGGAAGCCCGGTTAGCTCCCAGCAGTGGGAGGTGACTTCCACAGACCCCTGCTTTCAGAGTGAGGTTCCTCTTCCTGTTCCTTCTTTGCTCTCCCAGCCCCAAGAAGTCCCTGCCGGTCCCACCTCATCTCTGTAAATCACAGCCCTGCAAGAGATGCAGCCTGAACATGGTGTGGACCATCCCAGAACCCGAAACCCGTGGCCAACCATACCGATGCCAGCCCTTCCGAGGGCCAGGGGGGGATGGGCCTTATCCCCCAGAGGCCCACGGCTGCTGGACCACGATGTGCTCTTGGCCTCATCTTGCCTGATGATTCAGCCTCGAACTGCAGGGGAGGCACCGCCGTCGTCCGCATGCTGGCGCGGAAGTGTCTGTTCGTATTAAAAAAAAAGAAAACACATTCTGAGCCCGGGATCTTTGTCATCTTCAGAAATGCCATGCCTGTTAAGTGAGGGCTGTGTTCTGCCACAGGCTGATGGGGTGGGAGATGAACAGAGCCTGCTGTCTGGGCACCCAGCCTGGTGGCTCACCTGCTCCATGACACAATGGCAAATGAAGAGGATACCTCCTCTAGGCTCCTAGATTTCTGGTTTCCTGGGGGAGGTAGTGGTGGTGGGGTGATCAGCCCTCACTGTGCTGCCAAACTAGTTGGAGTATGCTCTGCTGTCCTTCAAAGTCATGAGGAGCCTCGCATCCATTCAAGTTTACAGAAAGAAAAGGCCGCTGGACAGAGGGCTGTGGACCCTCAGGGAGCAAGCCGGAGTCTCCCTGGGAGCTGTCCCCGTCCCTGTCCCTCCACTGTGCCTTGCCCAGTGGGTGAGAAGCACTGCCGCGGAAGTATCTCACCTCATTTCAAAGGCAGCAGCTGTTGTCTTGGAGTGAGCCTGTGGGAAAAGGGCTGTGTGGTGGAGACTTGGAGCCCTTGATCCTGCCTCTTCCTGCCTGGCCCACCCTGTCTGCCCCCTGCTCCCACAAGATCTTTAGGAATGGTACTGTGAGCAGGTAGGAGGCTGGGGCTGTAGCCTGAGACTGAAGCTAATACTAAAGCCAGAGAGGCTAAGGCTGGGACTGGGGTCTGAGAGAGAGGCTAAGGCTGGGGCTGGGGTCTGAGAGAGAGGCTAAGGCTGGGGCTGGGGTCTGAGAGAGAGGCTAAGGCTGGGGCTGGGGCTGGGGTCTG
>JADRCD010013409.1:0-13632 GCA_019843815.1 Montemys delectorum
GAGGGCCCCAGGGCCTTGATACATTCATTTCTCAAATCCTCATGATATAACAGTGCAATTCGCTGTTTACTTTGCTGCTCAGTTCTATCCAGTAAATTAGGCAGCAAGTTTCTTTTCTTTTTCTTTATTCTTTTCTTTTCTTTTTGAGATAGGGTTTCTCTGTGTACCTTTGACTGTTCAAGAACTCACTATGTATATCAGGCTGGCCTTGAACTCACAGAGATTTGTCTGCATCTGCCTCCTGAGAACTTGGATTAAAGGGGTGAACCACAATCATCAGACTTCTTTCACGGTGAGCCTCCATTAGCTTCATATGGATTCATACTCACCTTGAGATATTTACTCACACACAGGATGCAATGACAGGATACAGGGCAGATATAGGACTTCTTATTTGCTTAAACCCCAGAATGAAACATGCCTTTGATATGCTTACAGAAATGAAGCTAATCACAAGTCCCCATATGGATGTGTTAGAAAAAAAGTGGTTGGCATGAAGGGAAGGGAAGCTGTATAACTTTTTTTTTCCTGTTTTCTTGCAATGTAAGCAGTTACTATCTGGGCTCTTGAGCAGGTTTTCTAAGCACACTGACACTGAACAGCACCTCTAGCCATTGAGCAAATCTTTGTCAGATTTATACATCCTACTTTCAGGAAATACTCATTATGTTGAACAAACTGCATTCATAGCATGTAGATTTGATCAATGTATTGATCAAAATAAGTCACAATATCATTTCATATTTAAGAGGGGAGGTAAGAAAGTCTGCCTGTAATTCAAGAAGGAGCAGAACCATATTCCAAAGAGATGTGGACACAGGGAGGCATGATCCATGAAACGACATCTTTAAAAATGTACTATAATGCCCTACCAGCAAGATACCAGTGGCCCTGCCTGGCCTTTCTTCTTCTGTGTACACCCTTCCTAGCTTTTTTTTAACTTTGGTTTTAAGTCATGGTGGCCTTGGATTATACTATAAATATGAACTACAGGATTTAGACAGAATGTAGAATTCTTCTCCAACCTAAATCTGATCTATTTTGGCTCTCTAATAACTTTTTCTCCTTACCCATAGCACTGGGGATTATATTGCATTTTATGTGGGTGTTGGTGATTTGAACTCAGTTCTTCACACTTGCACAGTAAGTATTGAGCTCTCTCATCAATCTCCATGCTATATATTTTTGAAAAATAAAAAGAAGAGTGAAAGTCAATATTTTTTAAATGAGCAAACATTGTACAAGAACAATGAAAGAGAAGCAAAGCTTAGCACCATCAAACCTCACACAACCTTCTCCCTAACTTTGGAGCTTGAAGTGACTGTGGATGAAGGAAATCACAGTTGCTCCTGCTTTGTTCTGCTTGTTCCAATGCTGCTTTAAGCCCCTCTTGGCTGAAAAAAAAATGTGTGCTAGTGCACTCACTGCTAATTGGGATGCAGCCTTTGTATCAGATGTGCTATTGACCCCCTTTACTCTGGTGAATACCATGTGCTCATTCCAAGGTAATGAAATATTAGATGAGGTAAAGTCCATCACTCACCCAATTCCATTGAATATTCATGCCATTTGATTTCTCCTTTTTTCTCAGTTCTACTCATAATTTGGGGAGTTAGCCAAGTTTCTCTT
Organism: Montemys delectorum; assembly: GCA_019843815.1. Classification (NCBI taxonomy): domain Eukaryota; kingdom Metazoa; phylum Chordata; class Mammalia; order Rodentia; family Muridae; genus Montemys; species Montemys delectorum. Next base: position 1,630 of record JADRCD010013409.1, read on the forward strand.
TCTGCTTGTCTATAAAAATGTCCTAACCATTTCAAATGAAAGAGAAAAAAAATCCATGAAAAACACTAAGATCTTCCTTTCAGAGATGAGTCAGATTTTGGGGTCACTGTCATTCTTGCAGGCTGAAAGGAGCTTGTGGAAGGGGATTATTCTCCACCCTAGGCTTTTCTCTGTTACAGAAACAGCTCACCAACCATCTTTTTTCCAGATTATTCTTGTCTAATTGTCTACAATGGATACAGTGCTTACTTCTCAGCCAAAATTTCTATGTCAAAATTGTAACACCCAGGGAAATAAGGGTAGTGGATGAAACCTTGGGAAAGTATATAAGTCATGACCGAGGTCTCAGGAGCCAGCTAGCCCCTTTCACCTTGTGAAGAGATAGGAATTGATGAGGAAAGGAATCCTTATCAGATACAAAATTTGCCAGTGCCTTGATTTTAAATTTCCCAGAGAAAGAAATAATAGCTATGTATAAGCTACTTAGTTCCCGAATAGAGTAAGACCTTGCCAATGGTTTATTTTGTAATTTTTAAATATTAATTTTCTTAACTATTTGGCATTTTAAAAAATTTAGTCATTTTCATTTGAATCAAATACTTCTACAATCAATGAATGTTTATCTATCCATGAGAAAACCATTAATTCCAAATAAAACAGAAAAAAATTTTCTATAGAAACTCTATATTGTTAGCACATAGCCACTATATTTTAATTTTTATTAACATGTAAATATATATATAATGTACATTATACAATACACTATATTAATGCACATTATCATATATTTATATATATATAACTTGTTTTCATATATGTATGTAGCCATGAAACCAGCTCTGTACTAATGAAAATGAACAAATCCATCACTTCATAAAAACTATTTAGTGACGTTTTGAAGCCAGTATCTCTTTATGTAGCCTAGCTCAGCCTTGAACTTGCAATCCATTAACCTTGCTTCTTCAGTGCTGGGATTCACTGCCTATAAATCTCTCAGATGGTTTTCTCCCCAACCTACTTATCAGTGCTCTGCTGAAATCTCAAGGACATGGGGCTTGTAGAGATCCTGAATGTTCTTTCTTTGCTCTGCTTTGTGAACTCTAGCTGCCTTGTTCTCTCCAAATTCTTAACTCCATTTGTTCAACTTAAGAAATATTCTGAACATCCTGAATTATCCTTCCCTGCACTGCAATCCTGACACTCTCTGTTCTGATTGGTTCTTGTCAGATTGACACAAATCTTGACACACCTGAGAACATGCCTTGTTCTTGAGAAAATGCCTTGAAAATCTTGGTCTGTAAGTATGTCTGTAGAGCAAGCTAGATGGAGTAAGCCAATAAGTAGAACTCTTCCATGGCCTCTGCTTCAGTTCTTACTTCCAATTCCTGTCCTGATTTCTCTGAATGAAAGACTCAAAGCTGTAAGATGTTGTAAACTCTTTCCTTCCCTAATTGTTTGTGGTCAAGGTGTTTATCATAACAATAGAAACCCTAACTAAGGCAAGTGTCCAAGATTTTCTAGTAGCAGTTGGGAGGACATGGAAAGGGAAGAAAGAAGAGGAGAAGGAAGGGGAGAGGTTGAGATTCTAATTTTAAACCTTCTGAGTTTTTTTTAAAGTTATGTATATCTATGTTTGTCTTTATGTGAGTATTTGCATATGAATGTGGGTACCCACATAGGCCAAAGGTGTCAGATGCCCTGGAACAGGAGTTACAGATGGTTCAAAGTAACCACATGAGTACTGGGAACCAAGCTCCTTCCCTCTGCAAGAACCATTAAGTTTGCAGTATCTCTTCAGCCCCAATTTGTGATTCTTCAATGCTGAAAAACTTCCATGAAGAATTTTGTACTTCAGATATCTGTCAAGCATCTATTCACATAGGCATTTTTTCTCAGTATCTCAGTGCTGGAAATAAGTTCTCTCCTAACATTGCTGTGGTAAGCAAAGAGATTTAAAGTACTTTTATCACTTCTAATTATTTCTACAAATTGTATTCATCATAATAATCATCTTTGATGGAAATTAAAAACAGAAAAACCATACAAAGATAGATGTTCTCAAAGACCTAAGCAATGACCACTGGAATAGTAAAGAAAGTGAGGAGCCAATGTTGAGCCTTTTAAAAAGAGTTGCTATTCTTATCACAGTTCTGATTGAAATATTCCTGATTCTGAATAAGCAGGGAACTTGTGGAAAGCCTGAGTCACCCTCACACCCTTAACTTCACTAGCTTTATAAACTAAAACATAGTCTAACTTCACCATTTTGTGAGCTCATGAAACCAAATATGTTTGAAGAAGAGCTGAGTTGGGTTGACGTTCAAGTAACAGTAAACAAAACATTTACCACTTCTGGAGAACTTGCTCCCAGAAAGCCCTGCTTCAGACAGTGGAGCTCCATTGGCATTTTCCTTATGAAATGTCCAAAATATTGGCTGTGATACTTATATTCTTGATGATTACGTGTTTGGGTTCCATTGGTGAGCAAATTTGTCAATGCCTGCCAGTCAAGGCTTTTTCCAAGTTCTTTCCTTCTTTCACAGAGGTGGTCTGTACACAATGGACAAAAGGTTCTATGCATTTTGAGGAAGCATCTGAAAGCACCCTTTTTCCATGCCATAAAATGTGGGCAGAGAAAATGAACTCTGTATTCTTGAATGCTAATCTAGTTCCTTGGTCATATATTCCAGAGCATGGTCATCTAGTTTTGAGAAAGAGACAAGATTTGGTGGGGTTTGTATCTTTCATGGAAGTAAACATCAAGAAGTTTCTTGTTCCAATGCTACCTGGGATGAAAGATTGTTTTTAATAATAATCTTTTTATTTTTGCTTCATTTGAGACAAGGTTTCACATTTTATCCCAGGCTGACCTTGAATTCAGTATATAGCCTAGGTTGTCTATGACCTCAGATATTCTTCTGCTTTAACCTCCTGAGTGTGTGATTATAGGCATAAGGCACCATGTTAGGCTGAATGGTTCTCAAATAGATCATAAATTACATGAAACACTCAGGATTTCCAATTGTACACATTTAAAGCCTTTTTTATGTTAGTGGAATTTGTTAGTAGAAATAAATTATACAATGTTAACTTTGCCCTGGACCATAACTCCAAGAGGAAAAAAGGTCATTTGTTCTAGAATATTTGAAAGATAATTGATAAGGTAGAAGTTGATCTTTTTGGCAAATGAGATGTGTCCATGAGATGCTGATGTTCTGCGGTTTGGTGAAGCATGCTTGAAAACAATGGTGGACAGGAAACTATGTGTTCCATACCTACAGCTGTCTGGCATGAGGCTTCTATAAGGAACCTTTTGACCAAAGCACACACTGCGTTCAGTGAAATAAAGTTCTTGAGACTTTAGAATCCAAAATTATTTCTGGAACAATGAGTCACGTTAAGTATGTAATCTGAAGGGCTAGGGAGAATAAGATTGCAAACAGAAGATCTTATCCTAAACATCTACTAATTCCTGAATTTCAATTACAAGCTATGACTACTTTCCCTCTTTTTGAGACTTAAGCAAAATATAGGTGCTGCCACTAGAATTTCCCGAATTGATCAGGGTGCATTCTTAGTTGATTTGGGAGCTGTTAGATAAAGAAAGATGTGAGGAGCACAAAATAAAGCTACCTTTACTTTCTCTTTAAAGTTTAGGTCTATCTTTGTAGCCTCAATTGGTCCCAATTTAATATACAGCCAAGGCTCATCTCAAACTTAAAATTTATGTGCCTTGACTTGTTGGTATTATAGGTGTTTACCACTATTTCCTGTTTAAAGCAACCTTCTCTCTCTCTTTTTCTTTTTTGAGGCAAGGTCTCATTTATCCCAATCTGATCTTGAAGTCAACTTATAGCTGTGGATGACCTTGAACTTTTGATTCTGTTTGGCATCCTGCCTCAACTTTGAGTACTATGATTATTGATCTGTGCCATCATACCTGTTTTATGCTAGGCTGGGGATTGGACACAGGTCTTTATGGATGCTACTCAAGCATTCTCCTAATAGAGTTACAGTCACCCCCCTCAAAGCTACCCTCTTGGAGTTTATTTATGTATTATAAGGCTTTCTTCAGAGAACTCTGATGAAATATCACCCAGGGTTAAGAATGCTTTATAGCATATTAGTTGTTATGGCCATTTTATTGTATATGTAGTATATTTTACCAGATTTTTAAAAATCTCTTTCCTTACAGAGATCCTGAGTGGTGAGTATTATGCCTATTTCACAAATAAGAAAATTAGGAGTCCCTGATAAGACTTGGTACGATCACCAAAATTCAAACTTAGGTTTGTAGAATTCTACTGTTTTATTTTGCATACACTTTCTCTTTAATCAGTTGACTTTACTAAAAGAAAATGATATAGACTAAGTATCTTAAACAGAAAACATTTTTGTGAAAGTTGAAAATCAAATGGGCTTACATGACCAGGTTCTAGTGAGGGACCTCTTCTTACTTTGCTTCTTACTGTATCCTCCTGTAGGAGAGAAGGAATTGAGGGGAGGAAGGAGGAAGAGAGGGAGGCAAGGAGAGAGCAAAGAAGACAGTCACAGACAGAGACCAAGAGACAGACATACACAGAGAGATAGAGATCCTGAATTTTCTGGGTTTTTTTTCCTCAAAAGGGCACTAATCTCATTCATGAGGGCTCTGCTTTTATCAAATCACCTGTCCAAGACCTTGCCTGCTGAATGCTATCACTTCAGTAATCACATCTCTAATATATAAACTTTGGGGGAACATTCAGTACATGAAATCAGTTGTAATAATGTTTTTTCCTATGTTTGCAATAAGACTGTGGCTCCTTCTCAAATGACATCAAAAGTTTCTCCACAAGTGTTTTGGGGTTTGAGCTATGCTCTCATCCATTCTATGTTGATTCATCCTCCCTTGGAATCAACTCCCACCCCTCCATACCCTTTGTTTCAATGAAACAAAACTAGTTCATGTTCATACGTACTCTATAGTCATCCATATATATTCCTTTCCAAAAGAAGAAAGGTGGGATGTTGTATAAAAATGGCTGCATGGTACCTAAATTTTGCTCATTGTTGGGCCAGACAGAAAGGAAACACAGTGTTTAAAGGATAACTGTGTCAGACTTGGGAAACACAACAGTGCTTCAAGGCTGTAACTATAATGCTAGTATAATCCTGAAGGTATTTTTCTATAAAACCTGTAAGGCTTAGATACCAGGGGTCAGAAGGACTATAATGTAACTATGGCTTCCACTATAGCAGCTTTTGGGACACTGGAGATAAGCACCAGGAAGGTATATCATACTCATAGAAGTGGTGGCTATTTGGCAGAGTAGACATGATTGTTGTACTTCCATTTTCTGGATAAAGACCAGAAAAATAAGAATAAGAAAGGATAATATTTGAGCACATATGAAACATCCTCTGAAGCCCTGGAAATAACTGGGGAAGGGGAAACCTTTGACAAATGTTATTCAGGGCTGTTATTCTCATAGTGTGACCACATTCTTATTTAAATAACCAGCTGGTGGAGTTAGACAAGACAGAGTTATAGCTCATTAATTTGAGAAGTGAATCATCTATCATGTGCTGAACATGCGCCAGATACTTCAAGTCTCTAGGGAGCCAAAGAGAAGACCACTTCCTGTCTTCTGAGGACTTACATATGGATACTTCTTATCTGTACAAGAGGTTTTGATCTGTCTATTTCTTCAACTTTTGCTGCAAGGCTGATAGCAATAGCCATATAGATTGTTTTACACAGAAATTATTATGTTACTGGCAACACTTGCAATTGTGTACAACATGACATGGATCTTGTTTGGTCAAATACAGTTCACTTAAAATATTTTCTGTTTCAATAGTCTTCAACTCCTTTCGGATGTATCTCTCTTCTGAACTCCCCTTTCCTACTTATCTTTGCTTGGCCATAACCCCCAAGGTATTCTTTTATGTGCCCTAGTTCGGCACATTCTGTCTAAAAGTCAAACAGGGGATGCCTAGGCCTTCTCTTGTAAATGTTTTGTTTACAGTTTAGCTCAGCATTTGTTTACCTCATTGGGCTTATGTGCTCACTTGGTCCACAGTGGTAAATGTAGGAGCTGTGTTGGCATCATCTTTGTGAAATTGAAACCCAGTAAGACAAAAGAAGAAAATGCTGTTGAAAACAAGAGCCCTTTTCAATAATGAGAGATTCGAGCTGAAATGGAGTGTCTGTAACAAAACTTTTAATCAATTATATTTTTCAAATTCTTTTAATTGTTGACTCTCAAGCATTTATGCTAACGGAAGCCAGGAAAAGTACACATATTGGAAATGTACCAAACCAAAGTCAAAAATAATTCTACTTCTGATTCATCTCGTCTGCAACAGTGTCTGAAGAAAAGAGGATTAAGCTCGGTTGACCCTTTGCAATTCCTTTGTGTGAGAGTCAACTTCATTCATTTTCAGGACAGGATCTTCCTATATAAGGTCCTGAGTATGCTGATGCATGGAGTGAAGAATCAGGGGAGTTTTCTCATAAAAGGAGAGGCCAAAGGAAAAAAGGAGGAAAGAGAAGACAGAGGGAAGGAAACAAAAAAGCAAGAAAGAAAAGGAAGGAGGAGGAGACTGTGAGAGGGATAGAGAGAGAAGGTAGGAACAAAGCAGGGATGGAGAGAGAGAGGATGATGGAAATAGAGGGAAAGAGGAGGATGGGGGAGAGAGGGAGGACGAGAAGGAGAGAGTAGGCAGAAAAGGGGGAGAAAGGGAACTCTCTAAACAGACCATTATTTGCCTTCTTTATATTTGATTGAAGTTCAATGTGCTTTAATTGACACAGGAGTCTGGAATGCTCTGAAACTCTGACTAATGAGCTGATGGTCTCCCTGGGTAATTAAAACTTACTTTCTCATTCGTAACCCCAACCACAAGGTTAAATTAGCACCATCTTCTTTTTAGTCTTTATGAGCAAAAAATGCACTAAACCCCATTTTCTAGATAAAATAAGTGTCATTTTCTCCACATTCTTATAAATTTTTATAAATTTATACACTTTAGGTAGTTGACTAAGTCCTTGGTCACAGAAGCATAAGTTTTTCATCAAAAGTTACTCCTTTCTCCTGAATACCATAACACTTCACGATTTGCATGTTTCTAGTTGAAGGTTAATAGAATTGTTGAAGAAGTGTTTTTATTTGAAGGTAAAGAGACTTGTAGAAGAAATGACTCTCCATGGGTATATGGGCTCACTGTTCTTATAAGAGAGATTCTTGATAGTGGAACTGAGCTAAGACAAATGTAGACATGAGTTAGGAAAAGAATTCTGATGAAAAAGATGAGTCTGTACCAGTGTGCTTGATGTGGAACAGAGTTTCACATTAACAGAACTTAGAGAGTTCATGACATTGAAAATTCAAAGAACAAAGTGCTGAATGATAATCCAAACTTATAATGGGGGGGGGGTCATGATTCATTCATCAAAGAATATACAAAGAAAGTTCTGTCTGGATAATATTGGTTTCTTTTAAAATATTTGTATTAAATTCATTATTTGACAGTTACACACACATGCACACTCAGTGAATTCTGATCACTGTCACCTCTATTCCCCCTTATATCTTTCCTATACTTCTTACCTCTCTCTGCTACAAGTTTATTTTCCATATTTGTGCATTTTTGTTATGTTTTGTGACCCACTGAGTTTTACCAGAATCATCTGTGTGATTGTGGGTTTAGAGTCCATTGGAATCTGGTGGGCTTGTCTGTGGGTACACAACTAAAGAAAGTAGCTAGCTGCCCCTTCTCTAGAATCCATCAGTGCCAAATAGTTCTGCAGAGAAAAATAGAGACCCTGTAATCCCCTTCTTGATCCATGATTTACTGTTACTAGCCAAATCTTGTGCAGACCCATTTTGGACAGCTACAGCTACTGTGAGATCATGATCATGCAATCTTGAGCTGGTTGTGTCATATCTAGGAGATATCATTTCACATCTCTTTCCTCTATCTTCACTCTTTTACATTATTTCTGTACTCTTTTCCATGATGCTTCCTGAGTCTTAGTGGGACTGGTATAAATGTTCCTTTAAGGCCAATCACAAAAGTGTAATTTATTCTCACGACCCACATATCTCTTAATTCACTGCCTTCACAACAAAAAGAAACTTTGTTGATTAGAGTTGAGAGTAGCATGTTCTATGGATATAATTATAAATATTTAGAAGGCAGTTTGGCACTATTTAAATTTAGCTAAGCAACATTACTGACTTTCTTCCTTTGGCCCAAGAACACTTCAGACATAGATTTTTCACCAGGTTTACATTACCAGGCATGAATACCCTCTTGTGGAGCATGCATCAAATCGAATCAGAGAACAATTGGTTATCCCCATAACAGTTATGCCTCTATTGTACTATTTTACGATGAGAAGAAGAGATGGAGAGGTGGTTTGGTGGTAAAGAGGGCCTCCTGTACTCTCGGTGGGCTATAGATTAGTTCTTAGTACCCATGTTGATGGTTTAAAACTATCTTTTACTCTAGCTTCAGGAGATCTGATGTCTACTTTTGGCTTTTCTGTAGACACATGTACACATGTGGCACATAAGCACACACACATATACACATAAAATAAATAAACAAATAAAATGTTTTTAAAAATGAGAACAGAAAGGCAAACACTTCTTGATCCATGATTTACTGTTATTAAAATAATAATTATGTTATTTTCTGAGATGTGGGGAAGGAAGTCTTTATATGTAGTAGGGGTGATTTTAAACTCATGAACCCCCGTCTGAGTGCAGGTATGTGCTACCGCACATAACTCAATCCAGTTTTGGTAAGCTATTTCTTTTATTTCTGGGGAAATAAATATAAGTAAAATTTACTTATTTAATCATGTTCAAGGGTACAATTCACTGGTTTTAAAAAGCATTCACATTGCTCTGTGACCATCACCATCATTTATCTCCAAAAGTTTTTCCCCATCCCAAACAGAAACTCTGTATGTCCTAAACACCAATTCCCGTTTCTCTGGTACCCTCTATTCAACTTTCTTTCTCTATATCTTTAACTCTTATGATATGACTATAATCAATGAGTATAACCATATAGTATTTGCCCTTTTGTGTCTGCTTTATTATTCTTAGTATAATATCCTTAAGGCACATCCATGTCATACCACTTATTAGAATTTTATTTCTTTTAAAGACCAATTTTCCACTATACATGAGTACTTCATTTTAAAAAATCTTTTGATTTGCCTATTTTTATTAGTTTTATTTGAATGAACATGTAAAGTAATGATGGAATTTTCTTTTATTGTAGTTCTTTTTTCTTTTTCCTCATTCTCTCTCTCTCTCTCTCTCTCTCTCTCTCTCTCTCTCATTTTTTCTGTGTGCCCCATTTGCTTGTAGACCAGTGCACTCTCATGCCTGACTTCCCAGATCCCAAGGGATTTTCATATACCTTTTGTTTTTTTGTTGATACTCCTCCCCTCATTGTCCACAGTCCAGTTCACTAGTCTCTTTTATTCCTTACCCCAACACATTCTGCTTTTGTATCTCTTGTATAATCATGTCATTCTGCTTATTGATTAGCATTGTTTCCACATTTTATCCATCTTAATAAGCAAAGAGAGAACAAGAGGACAATGAAAACAAAGTTCACCTACTTTGTAATTTGGCTAAGGCTTCAACATGGGCAGAGGATGAAACACTTCTAGATGGTCTGATTTTCCCTTGGCTTTGTCAAGTATCTGAGGCATTTGTGCTCTTCAATCTTGCTAAGCCTCCTAGACTTTTCCTAAGAAGCTTTCTGTCTGAGATACCAAGGATATGCATGACCAAGAGTCATTTCTAAGTTAGAACTATTAGCTCATGTGGTAGCTTTGGAGCTGCCCAGGAAGCAGTGGCTGGATTTCTCCACCATCCAGCCAGGTTTCCACAATTACAAGGAAACTGTCCCAAGAAGTCTGTTAAGACAGCAAGGTTCCTCTTCTGTCTAAAGAAGATAGTTTCTAAAGTCCTTTCAGCTGCCACTGATGAGAATGGACTGGGGGGAGGATATATCTTTAAGAGAAACAGAAAATCCAGAATACCACCCTAATGTTTCAGTAAAAGCTAGTGACTTAGCATATGTCGCAATCATGCAGGCTTTATATCATTGTATCTTTGACCAGATGATTCTATGGTCCTCTGTTATTTTGCATTTTAAAATGATTTGCCTTACCAAATACCCTTAAGAAAATTTCATTCAAAAAATCAGCACTGTTAATTTTTCCCACCCACAGGTTTTCCATGGGGGATTTATGCTTAATTGAAAATCAAAGAGTCTTGTCATATGTCAGTAACCTTTTAATTTCATGTTTAATGCACACTGACCACCTTGAAAACCAGCCTTTCAAAAAGCTCCTGAGTTTAACAGGAACTTCTATGTTATTGAGCAGATACTATTGAGCGTCTAGGTTTCAAAAAGTTTTTCTTAACATCCTAAAACCTCTATGGTATCATCATTGATATACAGTATAAAAATAGCCCCAATTTCAAGATATTAATTGACTAAGGAAAAAGTATGCTTGCTGCATTCCAATTGTGGAAAATCAGGGAGACAAAAAGCAAATACAGAGTCCTTTGATTAAAGGTTAAGTGCAGTTTCTTTGTGTTGAACTTTCCAGAAGGAGCTATTGAAATATTTGTAATATACAGTAATCACATGCCTGCAGAATCTTTTGCCATCCTAAAATAGCTCCATATTTGCCTCAGCATTTTAGTTTCTCTTTCCTGCTTCAAATTTGTTTCAAAGAAAAGAGAAGTTTACATGATTTTATAATTTGAGGTTTTATTATAACAAAAGGGAAAATTATATCAATCTTTTGAGGTTGTTCTTTTGAAAAGATTTTTTTGAGACATGGTGGTAATTTAGTCAATTATTTAACTTGAAACAAAGTTTCTTACCTTAAAATTCCTGTGATTATTATTCTTATAAACTCAAAAAATAAAGAATGTTCAGTGTTAGATCAGAAAGAAATCTCTCAGCATATCTAGAACCTTCATTTGATGTAGCTAAATAGTCTTAACTTAATTATCTGTCTTGGGGAAGAATAGCTATATGACACCTACTTGTCTAGTTTCTGTAGCAATGAAGGCTTCAGAGATTCTCTCAATTATGATATAGTTCAAGGTGATGGGAAATGGAACAGAAGTCTCGAAGTTAGGCTGTGCAGCCTCTTCCTCACAGGTGTAGATTAGTTCTCCTGGCAATGCTGGGGAAGGCTACCCTGTCTTTATTCTTAGGGCCATGTGAGAATTTTCAGGCACTCAGAGAAGACCCCCTGTAATTTAGCCAAGACTGCCTCCTACCATATCCAACTTTGGCAATGTTTACTCTTCCCAAAAGTCCCATTAAGTCAGTGCTTCTCAACCTTCCCAATGTTAGGGCTCTTTAACTCATGTTGTGGTGACCCCTAATGATAAACATTGCTACTTCATAACTCTAATTTTGCTATTGCTATGAATCTTAATGTAAATATGTGTTTTCCAGTGGTCTTAGGCAACTCCTGTAAAAGGGTCATTAGACCTCCAAAGGTTGAGAACTGCTGCTTTAAGTGATTCCCTATGATGATGATCCCTATCAATCTGACCTGATAGATAAGAATTCATTCACACCTGCAGCCCTTACATACCCTGAAATTAGCCAGTTAAAGGAGCTGTTATTATATGGCAATGGCTCTGGAAACTAAACAAAATCCTATAGTTTCACTGAACTCCAGTCTCAGAGCACAAGGAAAACTAGCCACCTTGCAATACATTCATCACAGAACAGATAAATGTGGCCAAGGCTCAAACACAGTTCTCTAGATAAAAATTCAATACTTTTGCATGGAGGTGAATATAAATTTTGATTTTCTCATTTTTTTCTGAAAACAATGGCTTGTGAGTTGGAAAATGGCAACTGGCAACCAGATGTGGCAAAAGCAAAACAGATAGCAGGAGTGAAGCTATTGGAGAACATGCTCTTTTTGATATTCGAATAAATGAATGTAGAAAT
>JADRCD010013433.1:0-10866 GCA_019843815.1 Montemys delectorum
CACACACACACACACACACACACACACACACACACACACACTACCAGGCAACGTTCTCTCTCTGTCCTGTTTTCTTATTCCCCTCCTTATAGCACCTACATGTAGCTATTCCCTGTATCACCTGTGTCACCTTCTCCCCCTGCTTCTCCACTCCCAGTGGTTTCTTTTTACTTTCCTGGCATCTGCAGTTGCTCCAAGCACACATTTACATCTAAAGATTTGGAACTGAGATCCATGTGAAAAGAAGAAGTGGCATTTGTCTTTCTGGTCTGAGATGCCTCATTCAGTATATTTCATTTGGTTGTTTGGTTGGTTTTGGTTTTCAAGACAGGATTTCTCTGTGTACTTCTGGCTATTCTGGAACTCATTCTGTAGACCAGCCTGGCCTTGAACTCAGAGATTTGCCTGCCTCTGTCTCCTGAGTGCTCAGATTAAAAATGTGTGCCACCATGCCCAGCTTTCATTCAGTATAATATTTTCTAATTCTATTTACCTCCAAATTTCATGATTTCATTTTTCTTTGCAGCTGAATATGCTACACAGTTTGATTATCTATTCATCAGTGAAGGACGTTGGGCTGGTTACATTTCCTGACTATCATTGAATAGACTGGCTATGACTTTGGCTAAGCAAGTATCTGTGGAGTGTACAATCTGGAGTCCTTTAGGCATTTACCAACCAGCAGTCTCACTGGTCCATATGGTAGATCTATTTTTAGCTTTTTGAGAATTGTCTACACTGATGCCCATAGTGACTGGACAGTTTGCAGTCCTCCACCTGTGATTGTCACCTGTCCCCAGAGCCCCGCCAGCATTTGCTGTTGTCATTTTGTTGAGTTTAGCCATTCTCCCTGACCTAAGGTGAAGTCTCAGAGTAGTTTTAATATCAATCTCCTGATTGGCAACAATTTTAACCCTTTTGAGGTATGTCTTAGCCATTGTCATTTATTCTTCTGAGGACAATCTGTCAGATCTCTAGCCCACTTTTTTAATTGGCTCATTTGTTTACTTGACTCTATTTTTTTTAGTTCTTTCCATATTCCAGATATTAATCATCTATTAGATGCATAGTGGGCAAAGCTACTAGGCCTTTCTCTTCACTCAGTTGATTATTTCTGTACAGAACCTTTTTAGTTGTATAAGGAACTATCTGTCGATGATTGGCCTTAGTTCCTTGGAAGATGAATCCTATTCTGAATGTTCTTCCAAAAGTTCCAGCTCAGCGGCAGGATGTGAAATCAACTTAGAAAATCAGTAGCCTTTCTATCCATCAGCAAGAAACACCATGAACATGAGATTATGAAAGCAGGTCCATTCACAGCAGCTTCAAAAACTGTGACGTAACCCTAACCAGGAGGCGGAGGACTCCACGTCTCTGCAGAGAGAGACCAAGGAAGATCCTGGGAGATGGAAAGGGATCCTATGCTCCTGGATTGGCAGAATTAATATTGTGAGAGTGTCCATTCTACTAAAACCCATTTGTAAATGTAATGCAATCTTTATGACAATCCCCACAACATTCTTTATAGCAGTAGAAAAAAATTCCATATTAAAATGGAACCACAAAACTTGATAGCCAAAGTCATCTTGAGCAAAAAAACCACAGGGCTGGAGGGATTATTGCTCCAGACTTCTGATATATTACAGAGCTATAGTAATAAAAACAGAGTGGTACTGGGAAAAAAAAAGTAGATTGTTGAAACCAAATGGAAGTCCTGTGGATAAGTGCATGTAGCTACAGGTATCTAATACTTGACAAAGATGCCAGAACATACACTATGGAAAAGACAACATCTTCAACAAGTGGTTTTAGGAAAATTAGTTGTCCACATGAGGAAGAATGAAATCAGACCCGTATCTATCACCTTGCACAAGAATAGACTCTAAATTAATCAAAGACCCCAGTGCGAAACCTGAAACACTGAAACATAGAAGAAAACCTAGGCTGTTTCGATTGTCTTAGGAAACAATGTTTACTGAGTCACAGTCCTCCAACCTAGGAATCACTCCCTCGATGTATTACTGAGTGCTATCACCGTCAGTGTCTTCGGGTATAGACACACATAGGTGACCATTCTACCATCTGCTTCAGGACACTAAGATTACAACGCTCTCCTTCTTCCACTGGCACTTCCCTTTTCCTATCCCCACTATGTCCCCAGCCTGAAGCAACTGCTCCTTTGCCTCTTAGCTCTATGTGTGTTCAGATTCTGAGCATTTCACATGTCTAAGGTCATGGAACATGTGGTCTTTTTTGACTGGCATCTATCATTTCAGTAAAATTCAGCACAGTGACTTCCAATGACCCAAAGGTCAAATTGTTAGGAAAGTTCAAATTAGAAATCTGGCCTTTTCAATAAACACAGGGACCTGAGCTCAATGCCTAGAAGCCACAAAACAAACATAGAAAAGTCTGGGTGTAGAGGTGTGCACTTGCGACCCCAGCAGTGGGGAGATGAAGACAGGCAGATCATTGTTCATCCAGTCTTGCCTTTTGGGTAAGCACCAGGTACCAGGGAAAGATTATGTTTCAAAACCAGGATGGAAAGATCTTAGGAATTATATATGAGGCTCTCTGATGTCCTCTACATTCATGTGCACAGATGTCCCATCCTTACACTGTCCTCAAAAGAACATTCACAGATAGCATTAAGCAAGGACTGTTTCCTACAAAATAGATGCATTATTGTCTTAATGGATGGAGTAATTTTACATTTCAACAAGTCTCATTCACCTAATGCAAAAAACAAACTCTCTTGAAAAATGTTCATTGCCATTTTGTTACCTGTTCAGATTCCCCTTGGTAATGGTTAATCTTCAGCTGTTGAAAAATGTTGCCAAGTGACCAGTACAGTTTAGGGTGCTGGCCAGACATGTGCCTGAATCCTTCTACTGGTGTTCACTGCTATGTAACTTTGGCCAGCTGCTCAGCTTCTTGATATTAATTTCTTTATCATAAAAAGAGAGATCATTTTCTGAGTTTGAAAAGTAGTATGGTATATGAGATTATATACAAGTTTAAGAGTCACAAAAGTACAATGCCTGGCCTGTATAAGATGCTAATTAGCATCTGTTCTGTATCCATCTGGTGATATGAAGCTTGAATGACAGCCTTGTCCATATGGCATTGGTACACTGAGATTATACTTGAAAGAGAAACTAGGAGGACATGTCTAATGGTGCACGCTCTCGTGTCCCAGGTTTCCAGTAAGCTTTGTTCTCTGTAGTTGTATTACACAGGACCTGTTTGACAGTTTGAAATTCTTCTGACCACTTTAATAATCAAAATATTCAAGTCGGCCCAATGCGTTTCCCGGGCTTAATTCTTTAAGCAAGTGGTTATAATTGTCAAGTACTCAGGCCTGTCAAATATAAAACCATTTAGAGTTTATCCTTCTGATTTGTATCTTTGGTATTGATGAAAGGAATCATTTCTCAGGTTCTAGACAATGAAGCATATTTCTTAGTCATACAATTCTGCTTCATTATTATAACATGAATGCACATTTGTGAGCGATACGCAAGGTAACTGATTAAATCAAGTTTTATTCAAAATGCAGGCTCTTTTGTATGTATTCTGTTTGTTCTCTGTTGGTGATATGGAAATTGAATGGTGCATTTCAAAGTTTGAGCTTGTTATGAAGTTCTTCAGAAACAGTTTAAGCCTGGCTTCCACAGGTATATGCACACACATGCACACACCTAGGCCTGGTAGGACAGAAGAGTCTCTTTCCCAAAAAGCTTGCAGGCCCTTATAGGGTTGCTGCACCACGGACCACACTTTGCAGAAAATCTGGAACCCAGGAGGCCTAAAGATGCATCAAGCTACCCTGGCATAAAGTGTAGTCCCAACTCCTGGCCCACACTCTGCTCTGAATCAGCTTCCTGTACTGATCACTGAAATAAATTAATTGTAAGTCCAGAGACATCAAAGAGCAGTGACTCTTTTATTTCACTATGATGGAGACCTGGTAAAGAAATAGGACATTTTATTCTGTTCTCTAGTGTCTTTTACATTCACTGTTAGCCTGTTACTAATCAGACCTCTCTCTGCTATATATCATTGGATTTCAAAAAGATAAATGAACACACAAAAAAAACATTTAAAAGGAATTACAAGGCTTTTGTTACCCAATGGAAGGAGCCATTTGCTGCCATTTCCCTTAACCCAGACCTAATATTCTAGGTTGATCAGTATGTATCTATTGAAGCTTCCCAGGGAAGCTAGTTCTAGATATAGTCATTTCAGTCATACACACAGTCATTTCAGTGAGAGTATGGCTTGGGTTCTATTTATACAGTTCATAGTCTGTAGTTTATTTTGTATTTCATTTGAGTATAAAGGCATTTATTTACTTATTTGTGTGTGTGTGTGTCTAGTGTATGTATGTGCATGTGGGTGCATGTATATGTGCATCCAAGTGTACATGTACATATGTGTATGTGTATGTATGTATACTTGTGGAACCTAGAGGTCAATGTTGTTCTACATACTATTTTTTGAGATACTGTCTTTCATTGGACCTGAAGCTCACCAATTCAACTATACTGGCTTACCAGTGAATTCCAGGGATTCACCTGTCTGCCTTCCCAGTCATGGTATTTCAATTCTCAGAACCAACCTGGTTTTCTATATGGATGCTAGAGATTCTGAGTCAGGTCCTGGTATTTGGACAGCAAACAGTTTACTTACTGAGCCATCTCCCTAACACCTAAAAGCACCATTTTAAAACATGTACAATTTTTAGTGTAAGTAGAAACTTGTGTGTAATGAATGCCATCTGATTTCTTACAGAACTCAAAAATGGTCACAGTAAAGACAAACGGAAAACCAGAATGCGAAAACGGAGAAAGAGGAATAGCCTGGCTGACGACGTGGCACTGTTAAAGAGCAGCTTGGCAACAAAGGAGTTCTCTGGTTATAGCAACAGGACAAACAGCACAGGGGACAGATGGAACCACAAAAGAACCAAACGCTTTCTGTCCTACCCACGGTTTGTAGAAGTGATGGTAGTGGCTGACCACAGGATGGTTTTATACCATGGATCAAACCTTCAGCATTATATTTTAACCTTAATGTCAATTGTAAGTATACCAAAGAGAAGGTGATTCATGAACTGACTCAATGTGCTGCTCAGGACGGGTTTCCTTTTCCATTCTGCTTGTAGCATCAACTGGGGCCAGCATTTCAGCCATTCAAGCAAATGACAAAAGAGAATATGTGTTATTCACTGGCTGTCTTTTTATAACAAAGGTAGTAGATATCAATACTGAGTGTCGGTTCTCCTCTGAATATTGCACTTATTACTTGAAAAGCATTGTTTGGCTTAGGTCGAATTATCATCCTCATTTTATAGATAAGACCTCTGACTGTGGACAGAGTTCCGTCATTTGCCCATGGTCAGGCTCAGCTAGCAAATGCCTTAGAGGCTATGTGTGACCATCAGCTTGTTTTTGTTTGTTTGTTTTCTGGAGCCTCGTGCTTTCTGTCTATTTAAGGAGCTTTGCACAGCCTCGTGGTATTATGCAATGCTGGCTGGGAATCTCAGTCATCCATGATGCTTTTTAAAAACCTATCTGTCCAGCCTAGCACCTTACTAGGTAGGGTTAAGCACCTTACTAGGGTTAAGCATCTTACCAGGGGTTATAATCAGGTAGGCCAAGGGAGAAGCCTAGGAACCTCTGTGTTTTTCTGTTCCTGTATTACGTTGGAAATACAATAAATCTGCATGATTAGAAAATCAAATAGAACCTAACAGTAAACATCCTTTTAGGTTCACACACGTTCCCTGTACCTTCCCAGGAGCAAACATTGCTAAAGACCTGCTGCTTCTAACCAGCACAGTCCAATAAAAATATAATCCCATTCACATTTTGAATTTTGAGTATTCTAGTAGTACATTTTAAAGACAGTAACAAAACAGATAAAAATTAATTTTAATCTATTTTTGTGTCCATATACTATTATACCAATAATTATGGTGAAAGAACTTATGTAAGTGTTTTCCGCGCTAAGCTTTCATAATCGCTTCTGCTAGTTCACCTAACCATGAATGCAAAGTATTTGGAAAAGTTGGAATGAAAGCTCAGTAGGCAAAATGCTTCCCTCTCAAACATAAGGGCCTGAATTCAATTCCTAGCACTCATGCAAAAAAACACACATGTTGTGTGCACGTGTCATCCCAGCACTGGGGAGGCAGAGAAAGCTAGAGCTCTCTATCCAGCCAACCTAGCCTACTTGACAGGCTCCCAGCCAAAGAGAGATTCTGTCTCAAAAAAACAAGGTAGACAACTCCTGAGGAAAAATACTCCACATGCACATACACAGCTGTGCACTCTAAGGCACACACACACACACACACATATATATATATACACACGCACGTGGACACATACACACATCAGAAAAAAGTCTTGCACCTATGTTGAACACACATAGGATTTCTTTTCATTCTGTAATCGAGGTGACATAACAACTGTTTACATTGTTTTGGCTCTCATCAGTAACCTAGAGATGACTGACAGGCCAGGGTCTGTGTGAGTAATACACCATTTTACAGAGGCAACATGAGAGTTTGCATGTTCCCCATCCTCAGCAATCCTGGAGCCAAGCTCTTGGAGATACAGAGAAGTCACTTCACAACATTCATTCAAGCAGAAAGGGAACATTCTCATACTCCCTATACCTCAGTATTTTTTTTTAATTAATCTTACACAGTGGTGCATAGAGATCCGATGTCACTCATTTTCCTTTGATGGATTAACCCATCTTTACCTGAACAACAGCCTACTTAGAAGGAATTTCCCAGATGCATGTGAAAAGCCACCGTGCTTGGGAATGACTATTGCTTCAGGTTGTCCTCATCCCTCCCCACATCCTGTCCAGCTTCTTGCTCCTTGCTGTGGGCCATCTTCCCCCTTTCTGCCTTTCCTCACTTCTAGCCCTCCATGTCCTATAGACCCCAGCCCTCTCATACCCAGAAGATAAAGGGAAGACCTAAGTAGATCTTGCAAGCCCCCGCTCCACGTCCATCCCACTGTTTCAGCTTGTCAGAAGGTTTTGACTACAGACCTGGCTTTCTGGTCAGATGACCTAGATTGTAACTTCTGGCTCTACTGCTTGCTGCTGTATAGCCTTAGGCTAGTTACTTTATCTGTCTGAGCCTCCATGACCTCTCTTGTTTCAAAGGGATGGTTGTAGTGCCTAGCCTAGAGTTTTGCTGTGGGAACTCCACGCATATCCAGTTTTCTGTCAGAATCTAAGTCTATGGTAAGCACCGGCTAACATAGCTGACATAAATAGTTAATGATAATAATAGTAATAATAATAATAATAATAATAATAGTAATAATAACAGTGCAAAACCCGTTTATACTGCTGTTGAGCGTATAAATGGACAATGAACATGAGGAACGTGTATCAACATTTATGTGGGAACCCAAGACTTCAAGTGGCAGCAAAGTGCTTGATGGAAAATTAATATGGAATGCTTTGGGACAAATAACTGTTAAGTCATACAATGATGCAGTTTCAAGGGAAAATACCTCAGAATTTAAATTTGCTAGAGTTCATTTTTATGTAAAAAAAATAACCCTGCCATCTATGAATTTTACAATGAGGCTATAAGTCAATATTTGTATAGTGAACGCTCAAAACCATAGACCACACGTGTTGCACAAATCGTAGGAAGTGATGGAGCCCGACCTAAGAAGTGAATTGCTTATTGTTTACACAGAGAGTCCACCATTAACTTTGAAAAATTTATCTCGGTTGCAGGTAGCTTCTATCTATAAAGACTCAAGTATTGGAAATTTAATTAATATTGTTATTGTGAACTTAGTTGTGATTCATAATGAACAGGTAATAAAGTTTATTTTTCTCTTTTTTTCTATCTGTATCCGAAATGGCATATCTAATTGGTGTTGTTGCATAGACCAAGAGCACTTCTTCTCTGTGTTTAGGAAGGACCCTACATAAATTTCAATGCCCAGACAACATTAAAGAACTTTTGCCAGTGGCAGCATTCCAAGAACTACTTGGGTGGGATTCAGCATGACACAGCCGTTCTGGTCACAAGGTAAATGGATCCCTGCTTCATCAGATCCTTGGTGTCAGCAGTGGGAGGAGTTCTGCATTGCTGGTAGCCTGTCCTACTAGGGAAGGTTCTTAACCTAGTCACCATGGACTATGTATAGCAACTAACTCTTTGTTAGTCTGGCTGCCCTGAGCACCACCCGTGCTTTGCCAGCATCCCTCGCCTCTGTTCTCCACACGCCAGTAGCACTCTCCTCTCAACTATGACAAGCAGCAGGGTCACCAAACACTGCTGGATGTGCCCTGGGGGTAAGGGGGGGGGGTGGGGGGGGGGGGGGTTACTACTCTGACTGAGAATCTCTATAGTATACCTGCCTCAGGAGGACTCAGTCTGTAAGGCCAGCCTAAAAGCAAATGCCCTTCTACAGCAGGGAAGGCTGCTGATAACACCCAGCTTGTAGCTGCCGCGTAGGACCTGAGGCTTGTGTTGCTAACTGGCACGATTTTTCTTTTTGCAAGAAGCCAGAAAGAAGGAATTTTAAAAAAAAAAATACAAAAGCCTCTCAATTTGTACATGATACGCTACTCTCAAAGGGTGTTTTTGAAATGTCCGGGGCAACAGAGAGGTGCTGGCTTATTGGTTTCTCTTATCATGATTTCTCTTACCATCTCTGACAATTATAAACACTCCCATTGTCCCACAACCCATTACTGGGGATTGAACCCAGGGCTTTACCCAGCCCTTGTATGTGGACTTTCCACCTGAGCCACACCTCCTGGCCTATCATTCATCTTAAATGAATTAAGTGCAAATCAGTGAATACTTTATAGTCTCGTGCTCTAGGGTATTGAGGAGAGCCTTTCTGGGGCCAGGTGGAGGACGTCTAACTGTGCTGTGGCTACCCTGGAGACAGCAATACACTTCTCCATGTAACCTTTAACCCTTAAATCCATGCTTCATAAAGTTTGTGGGGTTGCAAAACACTAACCTTGCTAGCTAGCCTTTTGCTAATCCCCTCCCTAAAAGGAACTAGAAGTCTCTGGGGGATTCTCTACTATTGATCTTTACTCTGATATTGCCAAAGCCTACGTCTGTTCTGCTCCTAGGGAGGATATCTGCAGAGCTCAGGACAAATGTGACACCTTAGGTGAGTCCTCATACATGTCCCCATGGCTAAACTGGTTTTCTCCATGTTTCTCTTTTGAGTCATGATTGCTTTTTAAAGTAAATCCACGTTGGTTTCTCCCCTTCCCTCCTAACAGGTCTTGCTGAATTGGGAACCATTTGCGACCCCTACCGAAGCTGTTCCATTAGTGAAGACAGTGGGCTGAGCACAGCTTTCACAATAGCTCACGAGCTGGGCCATGTGTAAGTCATTCTATTTAGTGCCTCCTAAAACGCTGGTTTTTTTTGTTTTTTTTTTGTTTTTTTTTACCAGTGAGTATCTTCTTTAGTGGAGCCAGTACTTCAGAGTAGATTTGGCAGGATTAAAAGAGCTGAACCTTTGTGAGAAACTGAGTCAAAGCAATCCACCCTCTTCAGGCCCAGTTCTGCGTGCCTTTGGTTGAACTGTGTATGTCTGATGTGCCAAGACTTGATAATTTCTCTCCTACTATTGGAGACTCAAAGAAAGATACATTTTGATTCCTTTTAATGCAGTAAAGGATGAATTATCTTGGAGAACTTTCTTGACTCAACATATGTGTCTGGAAGGTTGCCTCAGCGTTTTTGACAAATCCAGACCATTCCCCGATGCTGGTTATACATGGCTATAACTCAGACAGGTATTGTCTGCAACAGTAATACCGCTCCATCGGAGAAGGAAATGAACAAAGAAGCAGAGAAAGACTCACTTCCAGATTGTGATCAGAATGTGGCCATTAAGAGATAACTTTCCCTGTTTGTTTTTTTTTTTTGGGGGGGGGGAGAAAACTGTAAGAGAGAGAGAGAGAGAGAACAGAGCAAACAGAGAAAAGACTGGGAAATCAGTCTAAGTGTATCCGAAATTGTCCTAATTTGGAACCATATTAGTGTATCTCTAAAATAATTGAAGTATATATCATTGGTATCTTTTAACTGGCTTTTTCAAGAGAATCCCTAGTGCAGTCTAGCTGAATGCCCTTTTGTGTCAGATTTCAGCTTTGTATAGAGCTAACGTTATCAGTGAAGAAAGTTTCAGTTCCAAGGCTTTTTAAAGACCTCTTGTACATGCTGTGCTATGGACGGAGCAAGTTGTATGCTCACATGTACACACATACATGCGTGCACTCACAAGTTTAATTTATCCAGTGCCTTTCAACCCTGTGTAAGAACGCACTTTTGCCATTTTCTCGCAAGGAAACACTATTAGAGATTTAATGTTTAGAATGTAGTCAAAGCTTTCAGTGTGGTCAGGCCACACAGATTTAGCCAGCATCTCCCTGGTCCTTCTGATTCCCAAGACAGTCGTGAAACATAAAGAATCCCAAAGACGACTTCTATTTCCAGGTTCCCCATATGAGTAACGCTATGAACCTGAACTGACCAAGTAGTGAGAGCTCTGTCTCCCTTACTTGCTCATCCTCAAAGAGTAGGGAATTGTACACTCATCCTTAGGTGTCCATAGGAGGCTGTTTTCCATACCTGTTATAAACACCAAATTCCACAGATACTCAAGCCCTCTTGATGAAGAGGCACTGAATTTTGACATCACCTATGCGTATTTTGCTTTATACTTGAAATAATATTTATGGTTTAAATAATACTCATAATACTAATACGGCACAAATAGCTGTTATATATAATACAGCACAAATAGCTGTTATATTGCATTGAGTAACGGGGGGGGGGGG
>JADRCD010013462.1:0-10277 GCA_019843815.1 Montemys delectorum
GCTGAGCTTGCTTTGCAACATAATCCAGCTGAAACAAAGAATGGGGTCCATGGACTTGCCCTATATAAATGCAGTGCTGATTATTAAACTTGAAGCCTTTATCAGAATCTTGTCTTGGTTTCATTCTTCTCTTGCTGCCCCCCCATCCTTCATTTCCAGCCCCCCCTTTCAGGTAAACCCAGTTCTCCCATGGCCACTGGATGGCTACTATTATCACAATATATACACAAGTAAAATACTATCTATAGATACAAAAATGTGAGCATCAACTTGACAACTGCATCAAACCCTTAACAGGATCCAACTCTTTACATTACAGACATATATACATATATACACATTTGGTGGATAGAACAGAGCCCAACAGTCACACTTTATTTTTTCTCTCAGCCCTTTTATACCTTCTTAGACAAAAGTTCTTTATAAAAATACCTCATAGGTAAAATGTTGCACAAAAGGGAGTTACAGAGGATGTTGATAAGGTCAAAGCAGTGTTTCATTCTATAAGTTCTTTATAAGTTCAAAGCAACAGTTTCACATGGTCTTGCTTTATCATAGTGCACACCTGTGGCCTCATCCTTGGACCTGACTTACAATAAATGTTTTTTCTTGATTACAAATCTGTCCCAAGCTTATTTCTCTTCTAGTTCAATTTATGAAAGCTCATTGTATTCCTTATTATGCAGATTTTAGTTACTATCTTATAGGGAGGGGATATATTCTGTTTGAAAGACCCCCAGAGCTGGGGAGACCCTCACTCAAGTCTTGGGACAATTCGGCCACCCAATAACTCACGAGAGACCAGTCTTGCTGCAAACACACGAGGTTTATTCAGGGTAGGCGAGATCTGGGGTCGAACACATAGCCTAGCAGGCCAGAGGAGTTCGACCCCGAGCACAAGGAACAAGGAGTATTTAAAGGGAAAAAAACACAACGAGGAGGGGATGAGGGGGTAACCAAGGATACACAACGTAAAAACAGTGGCAAATTCCAAAGAAACCCACTTCCTAGTTGAGTCAGGGTCACAAGGAAGTCGTCCTGCACACTCATTGTCTGGAAGAATGTCGTTTTGGTCACAAGATTGTGGTTTGGTCAATGCTATTCACTTTATGGCTGATCGCTCCTAGGATTACTTAGATGACTTATATCCTGTTTCTTATTCTGGCCTCCTATAGCTGGAGGGGGCCTCTGTGACCAACAAGTTCCTGGAACTGGCCAGTCCACATTCCTAGCTTGCTATGGAGACTTTCTATGCCCTTTTAAGTAAAGGTATACAGTATACATTTCTGCTGATACATTTTCAGTAACATGCTTTTTCTTCTAGATTTCTAAATTCCCAGCCTTTCACTGTTCTTGATTCTAATTTTATTATATCTTTCTGGCAAAACAACTAAAACAATTTCTCTAAACTTTCTTCCTAAAATTATTTGAATCAAACAAAGAATTCTATAAAGTCATTAATACATCTAAGCAGCATTATTATATAAAAGTACATTTTCATATTAATCTGCAGGAAATTTGTCGAATAAGGTAGACTAATGTCCAAGAATCATTAGGCTATGTTATAGAGGCAGGAAAGACATATCAGCAGTGAGAAGCAATCCTGAAATGAAGTCTCTGGAGTCATTGCCTCACAGAGCACACCCATGGTAGCTATGCAAACTGGTGGACAATCTCCAGAAAACCCACTTGCTTGCCATATCCTTTTCCTACATGGGCTTGTTCATGTGAGAGGTTGTGAATGATTCTTTGTATTATATTTAAGGTTTTTTTTCTACTTTGAAATTTTTCATATTTTCTAAAGTGGCATAACAAGGATTTCTTTCTCCCTTACTCCATTCTAAGCAAACAGCTCTCTTCCCACTACTGGTACCCAGCTTTTATTAAGCATGGCTGGTCCAAAAAGGGGTGGTACACACCTGAAAGCCCAGTACTCAGAAAGCTGAGACAGGAGGATCACAAGTTCAAAGCCCACCTGAGCTACATAGTGATACTCCATCTCCAAAATAAGAGCAAAGATTTGATTGAGTGAGGTTGTGGAAGGTGGGCAGAGGACAAAGACCCACCAGGAGTTATGACAAACCATCATCCAAAGGGACAAGGAGAAAGTGTTTCTTCAGAGAAACTTCCAGACTTGCCTCGGAACTTCTCCCCTATCCCCTCACAGCACCTGTGTGAGAACACATTTTCTACTTACCCCAAAGCATGCTGGGCGTAGTTTAAGAACTACCATTTAGGGTTAGAAGAAGAAAGGTACTGGAGAGAAGACAGGAGACATTAATAAACCAGGAGAACCATCTGGGATGGAGAGGGTAGGAAAGAAGATGTGAGGAAAACAAGCCAACCCTACCTACTACTGCATGAATTTACCCGAGGAGACAGAAACAAATGTCTCTTCACCTAGCTGGGATGCAGACTACAGACCAAAAATTCAATTAAGTCTAGGCTGTTGGGGTTTCTTACAGAACAGAAAGAAGGTCTACTTACTAGGAGTATGAGTATCTCAAAGAAAACTCAACCATGGATAAGCCCTGCCTGGGCATGAGTGATGACTAAGAGAAACTTCCTCACCAGAGTTCCCTGCACAATTTACAGGGAGCTCCAATGAACAGCCTACCCTTCCTCCACAGCCCTTTGCTGCTTTCTTAACCACAGAGAAGTGGCCAGTCTTGAAGGTTCCAAGAGCTTCCTGAGTCTCAGGAGACACCCTCTGTCCTGCAGGGTGGGATGTTTCCATTTGAAGAACTGACTGCAAGAGTCCAACAAACAACTAAGCCATGTGAAGGGACCAGGACCTGAGGTCTAGCCTTGCCACTCACAAAAGGAGAAGGGTACAGGAGTGCACTTGTAATCCTACAAAAGGAAGAAAGAGAGAGGGAGGCTCCCTAGGTTTGATGGCCAGTCAATGTAGCCAAATCAGTGAGTCTCAGGTTTGAAGAAACCCACTGTCTCAAGAAACGCAGAGCTCCTCCCAGCCCACATCCTTCCCCTAGGGAATTGGCCTCTTGGTGTCTACCTAGAGTCTCCATAACTCTTTCCCCACCACCCTTTCCTTCTACCCTATATCCATTCCTGTGACTTTCATCTAACCCACAGACAGAGCAACCCCCTACTAGGGACCATATAATCACTAGGGTCTCAAAAATCCCACAGTCATCACATTAGGCTGGGACACAGAATGGCAATAACAACCATAGAATAGAACACTCACTCAACAAAAACAAGACCTAATATCTACACCAAGAAACACTTATACTCCAGATGCCTAGGTTGCAGCACAAAACACAAACATGAACAACCAAGATATATGCCTCCTCCAGAAGCAGCACTCCTACATTAACAGGCCTTGGAGCAGGCAATTGCACAGACAAGGACATCAAAATAACAATTATGAATAGGTTCTGTTCATTGACATTAAAGAGGATATGAGAAACAAGGAGAAGAGCTGTGAGGGTTAGTTTTAATTGTCAATGTGACCCAGTCTAAAATTAGTGATGGAGTATCTAGGTCCGGTCAGCCTGTAGGTGGGGCTGTGGACATCTGCTTGCTATGGTTTTCATTGACTGATATGTAAAGACAAAGTTCAGAAGTTAGTAGTACCATTTCTTGAGTTTAGGTCCTGAAAAAAAAAATGGGCTAGGCAGGAGATGTCCATGCATTTGTTTTCTCAGGGTTCTTAACTGTGGATGAGACAAGCTACTAAGCTCCTACCTCCACATTTCTGTAATGGCGAACTGATGGCGAACTGATGACAAACTGATGACAAATTGAAATCTGGAATCAGAAGCCAGACCAACCCTTCCTTCCCAAGGCTGTTTTTGTCAAAGTGTTTTATCACAGCCACAGACATGAAACTAACCAAAAGCAACTCAAGAAGACACCCAGTATCGTCCTCTGACCTACACACACACACACACACACACACACACACACACACACATACACACACACACACACGCACGCACGCACGCACACACACACACATGCACACATCCCACTCTTCCAAATTTTAAAGCTTCTGAAACAGTAAACATCTTTTACCAATTCCAACCATAAAATAATAAAGAAGAGCATATCGAAGGTAGAGAGAAGCTCAGTCAAAGCCCCTCTCTGCGGCTAGAGAAAAAGCAGGTCCTCAACGTCACCCCTGTTGACCCCATGAGAGAGCAAAGCTGCTTTGTTTAAATGACATATCCAGATTAATTTATGTGACAAATGGAAAAAGGTATGAGACATGTCAGGTCACTACGGAGGTTATGTTTCTGCAGTCTTTATAAATCCACATCTCTGTCCCATGAGACGGTGCCAGGTTAAGTCATGAGTGCCTCTGAGTCCAGTGATCACCTTAACAGGTTAAGAGTGTGTCGTCAAAGCAGCAATATTTGCATTACAAAAGTAACATGAGCACATCACACTGACCTGAATGGCTGCATCATTGTAAGCATAATCATCTGAAAACTGAGAGAAAAGGAGAACTTGTCCCACAACTCAAAATTGGCTAGCGATGGCTGCGTGTTTTAGGTAGTGACTAAGTCTGCCCAGTGGCCCCAGGTGACCTTCTTCCTCCATCGGGACCTCAGTCTCAAAGTTTCCACAGCTTCCCAAAAATAGCATCGCTAGAAGTGGATCAACCTTTCCACCCTCGAGTCTGCGGGGGACTGCTTCATATGGAGGCCTCAATAAGTCGGTGTAATCACCTCCTGTCTGCTGCCTTGCCAGATGGGAACCTCCGTGAGGGCAGGGACTGTGTCTGTTTCTCATCATGTTCTCGGTACCTAGAAAAATCTAGGACAGGATAGATACTCAATTACTATTTTGGATGGGAGAGGGTAGGTGGGAAGAGAAAGTCTCAGCTTAAAATACTCCTAGCAGGATGGCAGGTATTAAATTACTTTAATATTCTTTACTAAATTCCCTTTGAATTGCATTTTTTTCTGTTCCTGGGAAGAATTAGGCTCCCTTATCACCAAAATTTAAGAGGATTTCTTTAACATGAGTTGTATTAACCTGGATATAACCCAGCTATAATTTTTCTTATGCTGTTATGACAGCAAAAATAACTCAGAGAAATCTGCAAATGTTTCAAGGAAAGCACAGAACATCTCTGAACTGTATTTGAAAGAGCAAGAAGTATTCCAGGTGACAGTGACAGGCTTCAATTCACTATTTTAGGCCTAAGTTTTATATGTGAAGAGGCACATGGAAAAACTTGGACAGATACACATACTTCTATAAAAGCAAATACAAACGAGAACTGGGAAGCTTTATTCTCCCTGCATGAGGGAGGGCTGGGGAGGAGGCTTCTCCTCCATTTGTCTTCATAGACCATCTTCTTTGCTTTATTCTCCCTGCATGAGGGAGGGCTGGGGAGGAGGCTCCTTCTCCATTTGTTTTCATAGACAATCTTCTGTAGAAAGCCTCGATAGGTGCTCCTCGGTATCAATGGGGAATTGGTTCCAGGATCTCCTCACCTGCCCCAAATAACAAACTCTGCAAAGAAATCTCTGTCTATGAAATTACATAATATTTCATTATCCTACACTTACCCTCCCTTACATTTTAAATCATTACAGGATCATTTGGAACACCTAATACAATGTAACTGCTATGTAAATAAGTGTTCCACACCACTTATCTTTATTCTTGAGAATTTCATACAATGAAACATTATATACACCTTTCCCTTTCAATTCCCTACCCATCCCTTCCAACACATCCTTTTTCCCTTCCTTCATCCTTATAACCCACTAGGCCCA
Source organism: Montemys delectorum (assembly GCA_019843815.1). Classification (NCBI taxonomy): domain Eukaryota; kingdom Metazoa; phylum Chordata; class Mammalia; order Rodentia; family Muridae; genus Montemys; species Montemys delectorum. The sequence continues at coordinate 5,757 of JADRCD010013462.1, forward strand.
TTTACCGCTGCCAAAATGTCCAGGGGATGGAGCCATCCACTGGAGCATGGGAATCCAGTTACTGGCTACAACCTCCCAACGAAAGAATGAGTCTCCCTCCCCAGGAACTATCAACTGCCAACAGATCCTCAGTAAGTGGTGGGCCTGAAGATTATCCACTTGCTGCCTTTGGCTTCCCACCGTAACTACCTGGTAGGACACTGCTGTTGAGAGCCCAACACATTTGGCTGTAGGACATAGATAAATCAATCTCCAACAGATCACAGAACTTCCTCCCTGCTTGTTAGATTCTGTAGTGCCAGGACATGCAATCCAGGCAGCAGAGAGAGTGAAGACACCCATGGACTTACCCAGCTCTAGATCCAGCGTGCTACAGTACCAACTTGCTAGGCACCACTAGTTGTGTTCACTAGTGCAACCGTGGCATTTCATGCCTGGTAATGGTATTCTGGTGAAAGGCCTTGGCTAGGGAGGTCCTAGGCCCTAGGGAAGAATTTGCTATTGCTATTTTTCTAAATGGCCATGCTGTCAAAATGCTATCTACATTATTATTATTTAGAGAATCATGACCAAAAAATATGTATATATTCAGGTATTTTTTCACAAATGTTTTTCACTAGATGTATCTCAAAACCCCTAATTAATCCTTTGCCCACATGAGGACCCAAAGATGCCCCTGAGACCTGAGAGCCATCTGTTTGAAACACAGTCACCAAGGAGGATGCCAGCACTTTACCTCCCACTACCTGAGGGAGGGTGAGACTCTAAATCCAAGTTACAGCTGACGCCTAGTTCTAAGTAACAAAACTGCCTCCTGTCATAAACGCTTTCTCCTTTGTTGGAGCCAATTAGCAAATGCAGATTGTCATCCCAATTACCAAGGGAACCCAGAGCCTGGTCTGAACCACTTGAGGCAAATGCCACACCGCCCTCCTCTAGTAACCATGACTGTTTGTATTGAGAAGGCATGTGACACACCTGATGGGCTGGAAAAGGAGATTGGTATCTCCTATCTTTGCGCCTCACTGTGATCCAGCTCGATGCTTATCAAGAAGTGCAATTGTGCTTTCTCTTATATCTTTCTGAGTTGGAGGAAATTTTGTTTTTTAATCTCTGTATAGTAACCACTCTCATTAAGATGTAGCCTGTTCCAGCACTGTGGAACTCTGGAAATCCTTTGAAATGCGTCCCGAACTCGACACCCAAAGCAGTCATTTATAATCTATTGCCATAGGCAAGTTCTATCTATTCTAGAGTTTCTTATAAACCTTGAGTGTCCTTGAGGTTCATCTGCTGTCAGTGTGTCACAGTAGAGTGTTCCCTATTCTTCCAACCATCTGTGGACAACCATCTTACCTACTTTCTATATGAGACTGTATGAGTCCTATTATAAAGGACTGTTTGCCCCCTCCCCATCTCTCTTCCCATGTTTTACTGGCCAGCTTCTTCCCTTCTTTTTCTCTCCTCCATATTTCTGTTCCTCTCTGTTCCCTTTCTTTCTCAGCCTCTACTTCCTTCCTCAGAAGCCCTTCCCAAGTCCCAAATAAATTTCCTTTTATACTACACCCATCATATGGTTGGGGATGCCTCATGGGGTTGGATGATACCTCAGAGGGGAATGCCTCAACATGGGCCTATGAAAGCATGCCCTCCTCTCACATCATACCATGGTTTTTGAAATATATCAATGGTTCCATGACTCGTAGTCACAAATTTGAGGGTTCACAGTCCCCACTGTGTGATGGAGTAAGCCCACAGGCAGGGATCCCCATCCCGGCAAGTCCACATGCTACACAGGCTCATTTTCCAGCTATTAGATCACTAGATCTCACCATCCAAACATTAGTAAGTTCTCCCACCCCAGTCAGCATAAATGGCCTCCTGGTCTGGAGGGATTGAATGTTGAACTCCCAAAGTCTCTCTGGTGTCTTTGAGGATGGAACCATGGTCTTCATGGCTATGGCTGGCCCTTCTCAAGTTCTGCCTTAGGACCTCTTCTCTTGGGTGAGATTTCTCTCTTCTCAAGACACAGTTCCTCCCTTTTCTCTCAAAAATCCCAGTACTGGATGCTCTGTGTTTCTCGGGCATCTGCCACAATTGTTCCCTGGTTATGATGTGATGACCTGGTAAGCTAGCCTGTACCACAAGTGTTCTGTTATTATTTTTCTATCCTCGAGATGTCACAATTGATAGAAAGTACAAAAAGTACTAACCATTTTCCTCTCCCGTGGGTATTGCATCTTCATCAGTACCTTCAGGCTCCCTATTGGGATGCTTCTCAGAAAACCACAAACCTCTAAAACTAGCACCTGACTTAAAGACTTCCAAACTCAGACACCATTGCCATCAAATTTAGCCCCAAAACCCACCAGGTCACAACTCTAAATGGCACGTTTGATCTCATTATTTTAAGGGATCTTTTCAACTATTGTCAGTGATCTAGAAAATGGAAGGAGGTTTCCTACATCCAAGCTTTTTCCTACTTTTCCTCCAAACCTTCTTTGATTTTCCTGTATCCTAACCCAGCTCCTCCTAGCCATAAAAATCTCAACCAGAGAAAACTTCCACTAGACTCTAAAATACTCTCCAGATTTTATTTCAGACTTAGCCCTCTCTGCCTACTCTTAAACTTGTACTTAGAAAAAAAAAATGTATCTCTGATTTCTTTCCATTCTGGTCTACATCAGTTCTAAGCCAGCTGTGGCAGGAAAACAGCTGAACAGAACAGAATCCCTGCATGAACTCTGACCCAAGCAGTGGAGCTATGCTCCATGTGCACTTGCCCCAGACCTGCCACAACATGTGGGCCCGATTGTGCTGGCATCTGCTGGATGGACTCCATACCTTTCTACAGCCACAGCAGAGACTGCTGCAATGGAGGAGGTGGGGGAGATCTCCTCACACACACCTGCCAGGTAAAACATGCCTACTTGTCTCTTTGTGTATCTAATTACTTGTTTCCTTGCTAGTGCATAGCCACCCACACTTCTGTAAAGAAATGGCATTCCATTCCATCCTGGGATATAACAAACATGGCTTGCCGCCATCTTTGCCAAGGGTCGGGGGAGGCAGAGTCTTAATTTTGGTACCATCTTGCTTGAGGGCCATCACATGACTGTCTATAGCTTCAGTGCCATGTTGGTTGAGGGCAGTCATATGACTGCCAGCCATTTTTGTTGTATGGAGTTCCCAGTTCACTGCCATCTTGCTGACCTAAAGAAATAGTCTCCAAAGACGCTTCCATTGAGATAAGGTTTCCATATGGCTTCTATCCTGCCTCGGTAAATAGTGATTTTAATATTACTTTAAAGGTTTACAATATTAAAAAGTTAATGATCACTGCCTTAAAGATATGTTTAGCCTTGTTTTTGCTACTGTCACTAAGTTACAATGTAACCTTGTATTTTTATAAACTATAGATTTCTATAATGATACACTATATAAAAATCAAAGGTTCCCAGTCTCTTTATGGACTGTGTTTATAGATTTAAAAGTTTTGCTTTAATACTAAAATATTTTTGATTCAAAAATCATAATTTTTAAAGCTCAGATCTAACAGGCTTTAGTCTCAAAGGGTACTAAAATACAAGTTGATGGTAACTTATAAATAATAATTTATTCCAATGTGTTCAAAAGTATATTTAAAGCCATGCTTAGAATTAATGCAACTAACTACAATATTACACTCTCACTTCCTGCTTTATGTTTGCTGGGTGCAATCCAGAGCAAATAACTAGAAACAAGCACAGATTGTTTAACTCAGATATACTTAATAGATACTAGCTCTCAATCTTGTCAGAGATCAACTAAATATAACATTAAATGTTTAAGCTTACTATGACAGACTCCCAAATCCCAACAGTGACCCCCACACACACACACACACACACATAAGGTCTCCAAGAAGATATGGAAACAGCAACAAAGGACTCTACCTGGATTATGTTATAACCACTAAAAAGACTGCTCCATTGCCTTGCCCACAGCCAAGGTTCAGCCTAAACTGTAGCCAAACAGAGGAGATCTAGAGAATTAAATATCTTATATTGTCTAAGACAAGCATCTTGCTAAATCTAGGCATTTGTTCAAAATCTGCATCTCGGACAATTCCAGAGAAGCAACCCACGAATACTCAGGTCTGCTGTCACAGATAATTCCTACCTGCAGTGGTCCCACAGACCCTGCATAGCCACAGAACGGCCAGCTCTCCTAGGACTTGACCCACATTCTCATCCCAATTTTCTTAGTTCCCCAAAAATCCTCGCTCCAGATTCAGCAGGAAGTAGCTAAACAATACAACGACCCTATTCCTGCCTCACCACTACCTCTTTCCGGTTTCGGGGGGTGGGGGCGGGGAGGCTTGTTTTTTGGTTTTTGGGGTTTTTTGTTTTTTTTTTTTGGTTTTTCAAGACAGGGTTTCTCTGTGTAGCCCTGGCTGTCCTAGAACTCACTCTGTAGACCAGGCTGACTTCGAACTCAGAAATCTACCTGCCTCTGGCTCCCAAGAGCTGGAATTAAAGG
>JADRCD010013474.1:0-11230 GCA_019843815.1 Montemys delectorum
TGTGTGTGTGTGTGTGTGTGTGTGTGTGTGTGTGTGTGTCTGTGTGTCTGTGTGTGTCTGTTTGTGTGTGTGTGGTGTGGATTGATTTTGGGGCAGCAAAGGAATTAAATGCTACCGCAAATCTACACAGTTCACAAATGTGATCTTTATAAATGTAATCGTTTAAAGCCTTTCTAGGAGAATCCTTCGAATACATTTCTTCACACATTTTTTTTCTAAATGAGGAAAGAGAAAACAAATATTTTAATAAGGAATAGTTTTAAATGTCCCTAAATACCATGAGAAACATACAATCTTGTATTCACTAACCTAGCAAATTATTCTTTCAATTTTAACCCTTTAATTTTATACTTTTGATCAATCCTGATGATGTTTGAATTTTAGAAAGTATGATTTCTCCATCTCAGAATATTTTATAAGAATATGTAGCCAGGTGTGGTGGCCTATGCTTTTAAACCGCACACTTCTAAAGGATAGGCAGGTATACTTCTGAGTTTAAGGCCAGCTTTGTCTACAGAGTGATTCCAGGCCACTCAGTGAGACCGTATCTAAGGGGGGGAAACATATCTTAAAGGCTCAGGCACGCTTCAATGGAGTACGGAAAATATTTCAGATAATTCATGAAAATAAAAGGAAACATCAATATTGCTATGAGTTATGTGTAATAAGTACCTGTGTAATATCTTCTACATGACCTGAAAACGTTATCAAAGTAAGACAGGTTAGTGTTTGTTCATGCTCCTCAGATAATAACCTCCTACATTCTATCTCCCATCAAGTGCTTTGTCCCACTATCACCAGCAATAAACATGTGAGTAGCCATGTCCGAGCACCTGGTATAAATAGGGACAGCTCTGAGTTTGACCTCTTCCTACTGTTGATGCTGTGGAACGCCTGATTCTCTATTGTTGACACCTGAAATCAAACAGTATGACATTTTCCTGGAAAAATCACACACTTTAGCAACTTTCAAAACTCACAGTGGGAGGTTCACAGGTCAGAATCCAAACTTTTTCATTTGTTTTCAAGTGTGAGAAGCTAACTAAAACATTCTATTCCTCCACCTCGATTCATCTTTTATGTGATTATTGTGTATAAGTGACAACAAACCACAGCAAGACAAGTAATAGTAAGGCAACAACCATTTTCCTCTCATTGTACACTTCCTCAATTGGAGAAGGTTGAAAACTTATGGTATTTTAGATTGATGTTGAACAATGAAATACTAAGCTTGATTGTTGACTATGTACTGTTGTGTGAACTTATATCCAAAAACTTATCCGCTTAAATATGACAGCCCTTGCAAAAGATAAATACACAATTTATAAAAAAGGAAAAAGCAAAAATAAAGAAAACAACAACCAAAATAACGAAAAAGAAATAAATTCAAACATAACCAGGACACAGTGAGGTTTCAGATTTACAGACTGAATCTTTCAAAACATTTAAATGGAAAGTATGGGAGGTCTACAGACAAAATAAATGGGAATTTTAACCATTAATCCCAACTATTTGTCACCTGCAAGGTACATTAAGAAGGACAAGAACTTGAATTATTTTGAATTTGTTCTGGTTTCATGGGCTATGTCCTTTTAATTTAAGCACTACCCAGTCAAATACATATACCAGTCAAAGCAGTGGAAGTACTTGTCTGCATTTAATCTTTACCTTACCAAGAAACCACAGTGAGGTTTTCACAATGCAATTGTTTTGCTGCTTATTCCTAGGAAAGCACTTGTTACTTTCAGTCCATGTTCGTAAGCCTCTCACTGCCCTTCTAATTTGAAACTTACCTTTTATATTTTCAAATGTCAGCCATAGCATTTTGGCAATAAGCACATAATAAATGGATATTGCAGTTTTTAATTTATAGTGCATGTTTACACTGGATATTTTATCTGTCAGTTCCAGCAACCAAAGAATTGCTGTGGCCACTGCCTGTGGTTAGGTGAGTCTGACTCATTTACTTCAACAGCCAGTGACCACAGGAAGTTCATTGGTTCATGTGAAATTAATGGTGGATAAATATCCTAACCACACTGTGGTATTTTTTATCACAAAGAAAAATTTGAGGCTGGCAGTGATGGCATATGCCTTTAATCCAAGCACTTGGGAGGCAGAGGTAGGCAGATTTCTGAGTTCAAGGCCATCCTGGTCTACAGAGTGAGTTCCAGGACAACCAGGGCTATACAGAAAAACCCTGTCTTGGAAAAGAAAAAGAAAAAAAGAAAAAAGAAAAATTTGAGAGTCTTTAGAAGGACATAAATGATCCCACAAACAATGAATTAACATGCTGTCTTTAAGTTGGCTCCAAGTAACTGACATCATTTGGTAGCATCAAATTAAGTTTAATTTATTCAGCCCAGAGATTTTGTTATCTCAAAATGGAACTTAAGAAGGTTGGCTTTCACAAGGCCACAGACCCTTCCTGTGATATGTTTCAACAATGCACCCTGAGATTGAGGGCACACTCTCAGTACATCCAAGAAATATGTGCTGTAAAGATAAACTTATCCATTTCTGGACACTTTACCCCTGAGAACTCAGGTCCAGGTGCATGCTAGCTTTGAAGAAGCCTTAATGTAGTCACGATTGTGACTGCTTAGATCAGAAAAATCACAAGTAGTAGAGCAATGCTACAAAAATATTGAGGCCAAAGACACACTTTATTGGATTGTTCTAGATTCTTAAATTTTTTTATTAAAAATAAATTTTTTTATACAATGTATTGTGGTTATGTTTTCTCATACCATACTTCCTACTAAGTCTTTTGCACCTCTCCTCCTTTCTAAAATTTTCCCCGTTCTTTCATTAGAAAACAGTGGATATCTAAAAAATAATATAAAACCCCCAGAAAAATCATAAAACTGAAGAAAAGGACATGCCCTTTGCAAAAAAACAAAACAAAACAAAACCATACAGCAGGGCAGTGGTGGCACATGCCTTCAATACCAGCATTTAGGAGGCAGAGGCAGGCGGGTTTCTGAGTCCAAGGCCAGCCTAGTATACAGAATGAGTTCCAGGACAGCCAGAGCTACACAGAGAAACACTGTCTCAAAAAAAAAAAAAATAAATAAAACAAAAACAAATCAAAACAAAAAGAAACCCAACACATATATACATATGGAGACACACATGTCCAAACACAGAGAAACATATTGAAATAAAAAGAAAATTGGGATCACTAATATATACACAGAAACCTGTTAAGTTAAAAAAAAAAAGATAAAAAAGGACCCTCCAAATGCCATTTAGTTCATTTTCTGGATTCTCTTTATAATAATCTGTTGGGATTCATAGTACCTGGATGTAATGCTAAGATATCGAAGCAACAGATTTGAGGTTGAAGATTAGCCTGGGCTACACAAACATTTTACTTTTAAAAATCAAATTGTGCTGAGGGGAAACCTTCAATCTCAGTGAAGTCACATGTAAACTTCAAAGCATTTCTCCCTTGGCATCCATTTTCCTTGTCTAAAAAAGATAGTCACAGATATATGTGCATAAAAGTATCTATTGAAATGAAGTCAAATAAATTCACCATCCAATTAATTTTTTATTAAGCAACAGAGGCTAAAATTTTACTCTATTCCACATATTTTGGAAGAAATACAGCTCATAGAAGCTTGCTCTTAGGACAAAAATTAAAAACACCTAAGAAATAAAAACAAACAAACAAACAAACAAAGAGGTGTGAATCATTTCCCACCTAAGTTTTAGTCCTTGTTTCTACTTTTGGATAGTAGGATCTAAATCCTAAATTTTAGTCCTTGTTTCTACTCTTGGATAGTAGGATCTAAATCTACACTGAGTCACTTTATAAACACCAGGTGTAATATTGGCATCCTTTCCCTTCTTATTAAGGTCTGCAGACATAGTGGTTACAGAATTGGTAACTGTTCTCTAAGGATGAAATAAATGTCTTTAGAGAAGGTATCAATTAATAGTATACTTGATGAGCCGGGCAGTGGTGGCACACGCTTTTAATCCATGCACTTGGGAGGCAGAGGCAGGAGGATTTCTGAGTTGGAGGCCAACCTGGTCTACAGAGTGAGGTCCAGGACAGCCAAGGGCTACACAGAGAAACCTTGTCTCAGAAAAAAGAAAAAAAAATAGTGAATGTGATGGAAATCAAGATCATGTTCTTCTGTTATATTCATAGTTATATATGAAACCAAAATATTTATTATGCTCTTTAAACCAAAATTTCCTAAAGACAAATGATGCTTTGGAAAAATTATAATAAATTATTTTAAATAAAATTTTATCAAGGCTAGAGAAACACTCAGCATTTTAAAGCACTTGTTGCTCTTTTAGAGGACCAAGTTGCTTTCCCAGCACACACACATTGGTTCACAATTATTTTTAACTATAGTTTCATGGAACCAGTAGCCTCTACTAGACTCTAGCATTACAAGACATACATATAGTACACATATATACATTTAGGCAAAACACTTATTTACTTAAAATAAAAATAAATCTTTAAAAGGTAAAATTTCTTCAGTTAATTTTGTTGTTCCTTAATTTCACATTAAGCTGTAAATAATACTGTTTATAAGTATTTTAAAAGATTAAAAGCATAAACCAAGCAAACTCATTAAGACTTATTGATATTGGTTGTCAAATCTAAGGAGAATGTATACTTAGAGATGGGAGAGCAAAGTCTTCCATTTTTTTAACCTTCATTTCAGTTGAGATATCTTTGATTGAATGGATTTTAACAAAATATGTTAAAGGAAAAAAAACTCAGTTTATTTAAAAAAGAGACCAATAAGAGTAACAGGAGTCCTATTATTTGAAAATATAATAGTCTCATTTCAAATAATTTGCTTATGAGCTAAATAGATTTAAATTTTTATTTTAACTTACTGATTCTTATTAAAGTAATAAATAAAGTTAATTTGGATCTTTCTCAGTAAGAATAACTGCTGAGCCAAATATGGCTTATGCATTAAACAATTGTAGTAAAGAGCATCCTTGAATCTGTGAAATAAAGAACTGAATCTGGATGACTGCATAAAAGACTGCATGTCTGGGTATCTCTTACAGATCTGTAAGAGATACCCAGACATGCAGTGAATGGATCAATGCATGGAAAATTACTCAGGGAAGTATCAAACATGCAGCCTCAACTTCCTCAGAGCACAGAAAACATTAAGAATAAATCAACTTTGTTGTAGACTTTATTGATATTAAAATATTATCAAAATGAATTATTATGAATAAAAGAGACATATGTGAGACCTAACAAAAGGCAGAGTTACTATTCTGATTATAACAACCTAATAGTTACTAATGGCTCCATGCTTCCTTAAACAAAAGAAGAAGGAAAAATATTCTGATTCACAGTGTCTTCAGAGCTAAAGTTTTCCCACAGGTCCTTAGTTTGACTCTTTCCTAAACTGTACTCATTCTATAATCATGATGCATATAGTGTTCTTTTATGACTAATATGACCCTGCAATATGATAAACATAACTTACTGGGTATTAGGTCCAATATAAGCTACTTGAGATCTGTTTAATAGAACAAATCATTTCTTTAGTGAGCAACTGAAGGTAAGCTGAAAGCCTGAAGAAAATCCTCAATTATCTATGTTATATAAATAGCCATACTACTGCAACATTAAAGGATGGATTCAACATCTAGGCATAATGGTAGGTTTTTAAGACTGAGAAATTAGATTCCCTGGGAAGCCACTGTCGGAACTTAGGCAGTTTATTCAGCATTAGAGTTAGCAACAAGACAGCTCACCCTTTGAAGGAATGTTTATTTCCCCCATATAGATGATAGGCAGACAGGCTTACTCACTACAAATTAGTAAAACTCAAAGAATGAATCTTAATGATTTCTAACTAAACAATATTGAGATGTGTTGAAATGTGCAAACACAACTGGAAAAACTTCCTTAGAAAAGATTATTGATTATCTTCCATTCATTAATATGCTTATTTTGTTAAGGTAAAAATAGCCATTGTTTTTTTTATTAAAGACTCATACCTTATTCTAATTTCATATAGGAAAATATATGAAGCTGAGTTTAAATATATTCATATGCCTCCAGGTACATAGCAGTGGGAGAAATTATTTATGCTCTTATTTTTTTAATATACTCTGGTCTTTAGTATGATAATGTATTATACTGCCCAGAATGATTTACTAAAACTAACTATAATTCTTCAATATGCCTTTTGTACATAGTAATTGAATGTGGAGAAGCCTGAGCAACAGGCTCAGTTTTATCAACTTAAGCATCAGGTATAAATGAAAGATACCAGGTATCAATAGACTTTTCTATTCCTTTTGTGATAGTTTGAATGAGATTGGCCACCATAAAAACATAGGCTTGAATAACTTGGTCCTCAATTGGCAGAACTCCTCTAATTTTACAAATGCATGAATACATACATACATATATACATACATACATACATACATACATACTACCCATTGTCATGGTCATGGTGCCTCATCATAGTAAAAGTAAATTAATTAAGGCACTTCTCATTTAGTAATACTAAGTAATTCATGAAAGATGTCAGGTGAATACAAAGAAAGGCACATCAATTGATTTCTCTGAGAACTTCGAGAGTGTAATTTTAGCTCATCTTCTTCTCTACAAGTATCATTGCCCATTTTTAAAATATTAAGTTCACCAATTTCTGAGGATGGGAGGTCTTTCCATCTTCTATTGCCTTCATAATTTTTTCTTCAATATCTTAAGTGTTTTTCATAAAAGTCTTTGAGTTTATTCCAAAAATAATTGAATATGCTTTGTTCTCAGTAAAAGAAACAATGTAGTGTTTACTACTTCAAATTCAGTTTTTCATGTACTCACATGGAATGATCTTCTTGATGTCATATAACAACTTTTTAAAGTATTACTACAGAGTTGCTTTTTTAATAGAATGCATTCAAACATAAACAGATAACTTCATGGAAGGGCATAGCATGATGTAAGCACTCTCCAAGTTCACTTCTTAGAAAATGAAACAGCCTAAGTCTCAGTAATTTTACTGGCTTGGGTATGAATATTAGTGTTTGCTGAATTATATGTAGTGGGTCAAATTTGTAAAACAGCAAAAACAATTTCTACTACAATGATTTGCCAAATTTTCAAATTGAGCAGTTTCTAAATGATACATTGTGAGAAAAATGTAATATTTAGTCTGTGTGTCATTCTTAACCATTAGACTTCAACAGCTGGAAGGAGTTCTGAAATCTAAATTAAATTTTCAAGTCTCTCCAAAATTTAGTCATGTACACTTGCTACCTGCTTGACTAGTCTTGTTTTGGAAGTTTTGCTTCATTGAGTGAATTCATCAGATATTTTATATCTAAAAGCAATGAATATTACATCCACCAAAAGATGAAACAAGTTTTAGCTCTTCCTGACTGTGTTCTTTCTTTCTGGTATATACACTAATATCCTTATGTCCATCTCAGTATATCAGACACATGATAAAACATGAGAATGAATAGGTGAATAATTGAGAGAGTGGTTATAAAACATAGTAAAGGAAGCAGTTTAGATCCCTGTTTTCCATTGGTAAATTTCTAAATGCTGACTAAATGCTTTCTAGCAGTTAGATTTTAGAAGAACACATGATGCCATGAGCTTATGACCTTTCTCTAACCTCTCTGTAACAACAGCAGTGTTGGTTTGTTAACATATATGTGTATACATAAAACAATTATATATGTACATAATTAATATATAACATATTAATTAGAAATGTGTTAACAATTATATATATTATATATATATACACACATATATATTTCCATTGACATCATTAATAAATCAAGCATCCTGACAACTGTTTAGATTCCTTTCAAGCAGAACTAATTAAAATTCATATGCTTCTTAATTGAGACTAGTAATTCCCTATAAGGTTTAATTGACTTAGATAAATGGATATGCAGTTCTCTAGGAATCATTCACTACAACTTTAATTGTATTTTTATAGCATTTCTAAATTTAGAGAAAAAATTAAATTATAGAACTCACATTTTAATATTTTCATCTGCTGTCACTTGATCTTTCTTTTCTGAGCTAAATGGCCCCAGGATTCACAAAGTGGCACTTGAAAGAAAGTAAAGTTTTACTTTTTAATTAGAGCAAATGTGTTAAGTTAATAGAAAGTAATTAGAATACAGTGGAGACCTGTTAAATCTGTCGGTAAATCTGGAGCTGCATCAGGTCCATCTGTGAGCCATGGAATTTGTTAAGAATGTACTGAAATATGGCAATGAGAAACATGCTTCTGAATGCAATCAACTATTTTAGAATTTCACAAGAAAGCAATTCCCAAATCTACCTGGCTTACAAAATAATTTCAACTTTTCAACTTTGACAATAGAATCAGGAGCAGTTCATAGGCTACAAAATTCAGTACCTACACTGGCTAGTTTTGTGTGTCAACTTGACACAGGCTGGAGTTATCACAGAGAAGGGAGCTTCAGTTGGGGAAGTGCCTCCATGAGATCCAGCTGTGGGGCATTTTCTCAATTAGTGATCGAGGGGGTAGGGCCCCTTGTGGGTGGTGCCATCCCTGGGCTGGAAGTCTTGGGTTCTATAAGAGAGCAGGCTGAGCAAGCCAGGGGAAGTAAGCCAGTAAGGAACATCACTCCATGGCCTCTGCATCAGCTCCTACTTTCTAACCTGCTTGAGTTCCAGTCCTGATTTCCTTTGTGATAAACAGCAATGTGGAAGTAAGCCAAATAAACCCTTTCCTCTCCAACTTGCTTCATGGTCATGATATTTGTGCAGGAATAGAAACCCTGACTAAGACAGTATCTGACACAAATATTGTACCATTATATTCACTTTAATTGACATGAACTTGTGCTGTGAAATACAAATTATTTGAGCTAAGTATCATTCTGTGCTATTTCTATAGAGATCATACAGTATTTTCCACCTACAAAATTAATTATTGTTATGTTCTATATATTAAAGGTTTGAGAAGTCATTTTATCATCTAACTTGTGAATGTTCAAATATATAAAGTAAGTTTATTACCTGTGTGAACTTTTATTTAGAAACTATATCAATGTAAATAATATGTAGTCATATGGTAAGCATAGCCATTGCTATTAGTGTACATAAAATATTTTTCTAGACACAATGTGACTATTTCATGCCATATATATTACCTCTGTTCAGTTAAGTTGAAAATCTATACAGCTGAAATTGTGTGGATTGTATAGTTTTTGGTAATTCTCACATTACTAGACTCTATTGGAAACTGTAGGGAAGACAAGATTCCATACCATGCTTTAGCTTCTTAAACTTCTAACTTATCATTGTTTTGGTTTCCTTACTTTAGTATTGTGCATGTTATAAGAGCTTTCATACAATATCATAAAATATTATAATTTCATAGCTCTTAATATTTGAATTTAAAAAGTCCTTTGAGGCAATGTAAATGCATTACTTCTAGAAAATACAAATGTGTTAACAATTCTAAGTTGATGTATTAGTCAGGTTTCTTTAGAGTCACAGAACTTATGAAATGTCTTTCTATATTGAGGGAATTGGTTGTGATGACTTACAGTTTGTAGTCCAACTAACCCAACGATGGACAGCTGTGCCTGGGAAGTCCAAGAATCTTGTAGTTGCTCAGTTCCACAAGCCTAGTTGTTTCAGCTGGTCTTCTGTAGAAGTAGGTTCAGTTTCCATGAGTATTGAGCTTTCCTTTGTTTTTGTTGTTATTGAAGTCTAGGTTTACTCCACAGTCATCTGATAGGATGCAAGACATTATTTCAATCTTCGTGTATTTGTTGAGACTTGCTTTATGTCTAATTATATGGTACAATTTGCAAAAGGTTCCATGAAGTACTGAGAAGAAGGTATATTCTTTTGTTTTTGCATGAAGTTTCTATGGATATTTGTTAAGTTTATTTGATTTATAACATTTACTTCACTGTTTTCATGTTTCCATTACATGTACATTGGTGATAATGGGGTATTGAAGTCATCTACTATTATTATATAAGCTTCAAGGAATGATTTAAACTTTAGTAAAATTTCTTTGATGAATGTGTGTGTATCCTTGCATTTGGCACATAGATGTTTCAGATTGAGACTTCAATTTGGTGGATCTTTCCTTTTTCCCTTACTGCTTTCAATGTGTAAAACATGAAAATCCATCAATGGATGGATTTTAGTAAGCACTATATATACAAGCTGAAAGAATAAAAAAACAGATGATCATCTCATTAAATGCTGATAAAACCCAACACTCCTTCATGATAAAAGTCTTGGAGAGATAGGGAGTATAAGGTGCAAACATAAACACAACAAAGGGAATATACACCAAGCTGATAACTAACATCAAATTAAATGGAGAGAAATATAAGCAAAATCAGGGACAAGACAAGGCTGCTCTCTTGCTCCATATTTATTCAATATACTACTTGATATTTTTAGTTATAGAAATAAAACAACTAAAGGAGTTCAAGGGGAAGTAAATAGAAAAGGAAGAAGTTAGAATACTGCTATTCACAGATAATATAAGAATTTGCACAAGTGGCCCCAAAAATTCTACCAGAGAACTCATAGAGATAAGAAACACTTCTAGCAATGTGGCTTCATACTAAATTAACTATCAAAAAATCAGTAGCCTCCTTAAACAAATGTTAAATGCACTGAGAAAGAAATTAACAAAGTAATACTCTTTTTAGTAGTCATAAATAATATAAAATATCTTGGTGTAAGTCCATCCAAGCAAGTGAAAGATGTTAAGAACTTCAAGTGTTAGAAGAAAGAAATTGAATAAGATATCAGTAGATGGAAAGATCTCCAATCCTCAGAGATCAATAGGATTAAAATAATAAAAATGGGTATCTTATCAAAAGTTGTCTATGAATTCAAAGCAATTACCATCAAAATTCCAACACAATTCTGTATATACCTTGAAAGAACAATACTCAACATCATATGGAAAAAGAAAAAACCCAATATTGCTAAAACTATTCTGTATGATAAAAGAACTTCTAGAGATATCACATTCTCTGATCTCAAACTGTATTACAAAGCAATAGTAATAAGAAACTAGATAGTATTGGCATAAAAAACATGTTGATCAATGTAATTGAATTGAAGACCATAAAAAACCCAACACACCTACAGAAACTTGATTCTTAACAAAGAAGCCAAAACTGTATCATGACAAAAGAAAAGCACACACACACACACACACACACACACACACACACACAC
>JADRCD010013546.1:0-10709 GCA_019843815.1 Montemys delectorum
CACAGCCATTGATTGAACTGAGTACACGGTCCCCAGTGAAGAAGTTAGAGAAAGGTTCTATGGAGCTGAAGAGTTTGCAGCCCCTTAGGACGAACAACAATTACTAACTAGTACCCTCAGAGCTCCCAGGGACTCAACCACCAATCAAGGACTATACATGGTGGGACTGAATGTTCTGGCAGCATGTGTATAGTAGAGGATTGCAACTTTGATCATCAATAGGAGGAGAGGTCCTCGGCCCTGGGAAGGTTCTGTGCCCCAGTGTAGGGAAATGCCAGGGCCAATAAGTGGGAGAGGATGGGGTGGCAGGCATGGGGATGGGGGAGGCAACAGGGGTTTTGTTCTTGCTGTTTTTGTTTGTTTGTTTGTTTTTTGGAGGGGAAACTGGGAAAGGAGAAATTTACATGTAAATAAAGAAAATCCCTAATTAAAAAAAAAAGACTGAGTGTTCCAAGGTCTCTCACTTTCTGCATATTGTTCAGCTACAGGTTTCTATGTTTATTTCCATATAATTCAGGAACAAACTTCCTTAATGATGAGTGAACAATGTACTGATCAGTTGCTGGATGAAACCTCTCTGATGACAACCGGGCTAGGCACTGATTTATGAGTGTAGCATACTATCATTAGGAATCATTTTCATTGACTGTTTTTGCCAGTTGTGTTTGGTTCTATCATGGGTCTCTATGCTGTACTGTCTCTAATTCATGGCTATCGAAGTTATTGACTCCTTGTGGCATGGCCCTCAACTTGGACCAGTCATTGGTTGGTCACTCCCACAAGTTCTGCACCAAAGCACATCTTGCAGGCAGTGCAATTAATTAGCACTGTGAATAGCTAAATAGTTTCTCTTTATGGCTAGTGACAGAGGCCACTGTAGAACCTGGTCCATCATTGAATGCCTGATTAATTATAAGTTCAGGCCTTGGAGGCTAGCATCCCACTCAATTCTATCCTTTTGTCCTAAGAAAGATTCAGAATTGTGGTATTTCTTTACCATCAGGAGAGGAAATGAGGTAGAAGAAGTCTTGTTTAAGAAGCAAGTCTCTAACAATTGTTAAATAACCCTACAAAATTTGAAGGAAATTCTTCTGTGTTGAAAGATTTTCTTCCTGACCTCCTTCATAAGACAAATATAAATAGAGAATTTTTAGGTCAATGTAAACATAACTACCAGAGTTTGGATCTCTATAATTCATTGGCATGAAAGCTACCTAAATTCCAGCCTAGGGAGTCACATACAAGGAATCCCTAGTGCAAGCTGGTTTGCCAGACTTGCTGGAATCAATGAATTCCATGTGCAGTAAGAGACTCTGCCTCAATAAACAATATGGACAGCTATTGAGAAAAACACCCAATGTCAACTCCTGGCTTCCACAAGCATATCTACTGTGGTGGTTTGAATAAGAATGCCCCCCATCCTGTGAACTCATATATTTGCTTGCATGGTCCTCAGTTACAATGGGGAAGAGACTAGGGGTGTGGCCTTGTTGGAGGTCTGTTACTGGGAGAAGGTTTTGATGTTGCAAAAGGCCGTTCCAGGCCCCGTATATCTCTCCTCCCTCTCTCCTTCTCCTCTGTCTGTCTCACTTTCTATCTTCCTCTCTCCCCTATTCCCTTTCCCCTCTCTTGTCCCCTCTCTCTCTGCTGCCCCTTGATCAGCTACTAGATATCAGCTACTAGACCGGCACTATGCTTGTTTGCTACCCCTGATGATAACATGAACTCGCCTTCTGAAATTGTAAGCAAGCCTCCAAATAAATGCTCCCTTTTATATGAAAAAAATAAATTTTAGGTTAGAGAATTGTTGTAATTTGAAATGTAGGAATCTTAAAATCAAATAACTAATGAGATGTTTATTTATACATTTGTGTATAAAGTTTAGACATCTTATCATTATTTAAACTACTACTTTAATATCCACTGTAGATTTAAGCATATAGCATTACAGAATTTTCATCAGTTCAAAAAATATCCATTGATAAAAACAATATTATGTGAGAGAAAGCCCCAAGTGTAAATTGCAAATAAAATTAGAATAACCAATGTTTTTGATGAAATGCCATAAATGGAGATAGTGTAAAATCTTTTCCTATTGATTCTTTAGTTCTAATTGGCATTTTACTTTGCTTTACAGTTCTGTTAGTGATTTATTTGAAGCTAAGGGCAGATGCCTGGATGATTTGTGAAGCCTACCTAATGCTGCAGTGATAGGGATCAATGGTTTGCTCTGAGAAGTAGTAAAATGCATCATCTCTACTGAACAAATATTTCTAAAAATAATTTGTGAAATATAGAAGTAAAACTTGAAATTTACAGTTGGGAGAGAAATATTAGAAAGTTAATCCATCTGCCTCATGACAGGATTGGCATTTCTCTCCATCAAACTTTCTGTCAGCCCTCTTGAAAGGAAACAGGTGCTTCCAATGAGGTTCATTTCTAAAGAGTCTTCTTTGGAGAAGGAGGAAAAATTCTGCTTGACACAGTGCATTTTTCTGTATCATTCCTTTTCAAAATAAACTTGAGAACAAGAGACTGTTAAGCCCAAATGAACCAAAATCCAGACCTCGATATGAGTACATATCAAATGATCAGCCCTGAAATCATCCTTACATGTAGCTGTGTAGAAACTGAGTAGGCTGTATTCATGTATTTTGTAATATATATGTATATATACACATAACTATGTATCTAACAACAACTGATGAAAAAAGAGGCAGGAATTTGAGAGCAAGGAGCAGTATATGGGAGCATTTGGAAGGAGGAAAAGGAAGATAGAAATAATGTAATTATGTTATAAACTCAAAGAATAAAAGAGACATTTTAGAATATGTGATGAGCAAAGGAAGTGCTATATTTTTAATTATTCATTTACTTTTCTCTACTTGGAAAAAATTAGTTATATGTAGATCAGCAAGATGACTCAGTGTGTAAAGGTGATTACTCTCAAGCCTGAAAACCTAAGATCAATCCTGGGGACCCACATGATAGAAGGAGAACCATTCACACCAGACAAAATAAATGTGACTAAATCTAAATCTGCTTAATAAAGGACCCATTCAAAAAATAATTGTATACTTAGGGAAAAATGTTGGGAAAGTAAGCGAGAACATGTCAGAAAACAAATATATTACCTAGAGAGAACCATCTTGTCTATATTTTTGTAACATTTTTAATGGTTCTCCATTATTTAAAATATTTTCTAGCTGTGTATTCCAAACCTGAGGATGATACTACGACATAAGCAAACGGAAATGTTCAAAGTGATAAATAGAACAAAGAAATTTTAAAAATGCTTATAGAAATTTGATTTTTTTAAACATGGAAATTTAAATTTTGCTAGTTACAGTTAATGATTTTATTATGACAGAACTGCATAATTATTCTGTTAATAAGATGTGATAATGCATCCAAACTCTGGCATATTATTAGTGTATGGGTAGTCAAGGGCATCCACCTTTGTAAAAGAAACACCACTGTAGATTACTTTTGGCAAGATGGTCATTTTTACTATCTTAATCCTACCAATTGAGCAAGGGAGACCTCTCCATTTTCTGAAGTCTTTGATTTCTTTCTTGAGAGAGTTGAAATTCTTGTTACTCAGATCTTTCACTTATTTGGTTAGAGTTACTCCAAAGTATTTTTATATTATTGTGACTATTATGAAGAATGTTTCCCTATTTTCTTTCTCAGTCTGTTTATTATTTGTATAAAGGAAGACTATTGATTTCTTTGAGTTAATTTTATATCTGTCCACTTCGGTGAAGTTGTTTGTCAGCTGTAGAAGATCTCTGGTAGAATTTTGGGGTCACTTATTTATACTACCATATCACCTGCAAATAGTTATATCTTGAATTCTTCTTTATCAATTTGTATCCCCTTGATCTCTTTTTGTTGTCTTATTGCTCTAGCTAGAACTTTGACTACTATATTGAATAGACACGGTGTACTGGCTAGTTTTGTGTGTCAACTTGACACAGGCTGCAGTTATCACAGAGAAAGGAGCTTCAGTTGGGGAAGTGCCTCCATGAGATCCAGCTGTGGGGCATTTTCTCAATTAGTGATCAAGAGGGTAGGGCCCCTTGTGGGTGGTGCCATCTCTGGGCTTGGAAGTCTTGAGTTCTATAAGAGAGCAGGCTGAGCAAGCCAGGAGAAGCAAGCCAGTAAGGAACATCCCTTCATGGCCTCTGCATCAGCTCCTGCTTCCTGACCTACTTGAGTTCCAGTCCTGACTCCCTCTGGTGATCAACAGCCATGTCGAAGTGTAAGCCAAATAAACCCTTTCCTCCCCAACTTGCTTCATGGTCATGATGTTTGTGCAGGAATAGAAACCCTGACTAAGACACACGGGAAGCGTGGGCATCCTTGTCTTGTATCTGATTTTAGTGGGATTGCTTCAAGTGTCTCTCCATTTAGTTTGATATTGACTGTGGATTTGTTGTATATCTGATACAGAATTGTTCTTGTCTAAAAGAACTGCAGGGACAAAAATGAAGACAAGACTGAGGGAAAGGAGGTCCAGTGACTGGCCCAATTGAGATCCAGTTTAAGGGGAGGTTCTAAGGCCTGACACTATTACTGATGCTATGGTGTGCTTTACAGATAGGAGCCTAGCATGGCTGCCCTCTGAGAGGCCCAACAAGCAGCTGAAAGAGACAGATGCAGATACTTACA
This sequence comes from Montemys delectorum, assembly GCA_019843815.1. NCBI lineage: Eukaryota > Metazoa > Chordata > Mammalia > Rodentia > Muridae > Montemys > Montemys delectorum. The sequence continues at coordinate 4,675 of JADRCD010013546.1, forward strand.
CCCAACTAATGCATAGAAGCCTGGAATCACTACGGTTGAACTAGGGAAAAGTTGGAAGAAGCTGAGGAGGAGGGTGACCTCATAGGAAGACCAGCAGTCTCAACTAACCTGTACCCTCCAGCATACACTAGCTGATATGAAGCTGCAGACACATATACAGCAGAGGACTGGCTGGTCTGTATGCAGTCAGAGAACTTACACCTAACCCTTGAGAGACTTGAGGTCCCAGGGAATGGGGAGTCCTGCTGGGGTAAGGTGGGGAAGGACATCCACTTGGAGATGGAGGAGGAGGAACGGAATGAGGAACAGAAGGAAGGTCGACTGGGAGGGGGATAATGACTGGACTATAAAAATAAGTTATTGAAGATAGTTAAAAAACACTACTGAAGCTAAAATTGCATATCAAACATCACACATTAGTAATGGGAGACTTCAACACCCCACTCTCATGAATAGACAGGTCATTAAGACAGAAACTAAACAGAGAAATAACAGAGCTAACAGATATTATGACTCAAATGGACCTAATAGATATGTATAGAACATTTTACTCAAACACAAAAGAATAAAACTTTTCTCATCACCTCAGAACTTTTTTCAAAATTGACCACATATTCAGTCATAGAACAAGTCTCAACAAATACAAGAAAATTGAAATAACTCCAGTATCCTATCAGACTATCACATATTAAAGTTGGATTTTAACAACAGAAACAAGCAAAAGCCTACAAACTCGTGAAAACTGAACAACTCTCTCCTTATTGACTGCTGAGAATTGAACAACACTCTCTTGATTGACTACTGGGTCAAGGCAGAAATAAAAAGAAATTAAAGACTCCTATAATTAAATGAAAATGAATACACAGCATACCCAAATTTTTGGAACACAATGAAAGTAGCTCATGGGAAAGTTCATAGCACCAAGTGCCTTCATAAAGAAGTTGGGGAAGACTTCATACTACCAATTTAACAGCACATATCAAAGCTCTAGATTAAAAAGAAGCAAACACATCCAAAAGGAGTAGATATCAGGAAATAATCAAATTGAGGGCTGAAATCAGTAAAATAGAAACGAGAGAACAATACAAAGAGTGAAAGAAACAAAGAGAGTTGGTCATTGAGAAAAATCAACAAGATAGAAAAACCCTTATTCAAACTAATTAAAAAAACAAATAGAGCATATTCAAATTAACAAAATGAGAATAGAAGAGAGGAACATAACAATAGACACTGAGGAAATCCAAAGAATTGTTAGGTCATGCTTCAAAAACCTATACTCCACAAAATTGGAAAATCCAAATGCAATGGACAATTTTGATAGATAACACCTATCAAAGTTAGATCAAGATCAAATAAACAATTTAAATAGATCTAAAACACTAAGGAAATAAAAGCAGTCATTAAAATTCTCCCTACTCAAAAAAGCCCAGCACTAGATGGTTTTAATACAGAATTCTATCAGACTTTCAAAGAAGAGCTAATACCATTACTCCTCAAATTGTCTACAAAATAGAAACAAAAAAAATTGCCAATTTCATTTTATGAGGCCAAAGTCACTCTTACAATCAAACCTCACAAAGACTCAACAAAGAAAGAGAATTTTAGAGCAATTTATTTTATGAATATTGATGAAAAAACTCAATAAAATACTCACAAATGGAATCCAAGAGCACATCAAAGACATCATTCACCATAATCAAGTGGGCTTCATTCCAGTGATGCAAGGATGATTCAGCATATAAATATCTGTCAATGTAATCCACAATATAAAAAAAATTGAAAGAAAAAAAAACCTCATGATCATCTCATTAGATGTTGAAAAAGCCATTGATAAATCCAACAACCTTTATAATAAAAGTCTTTGAGAGATCAAGGATACAAGAGATATGCTTAAACATAATAAAGGAAATATGCAACAAGCCAAAAAGTCAACATCAAATTAGATGGACAGAAACTCAAAGCAATTGCACTATCAGGAATAAGACAAGCCTGTCCACTCTCTCCATATCTATTCAGGATAGTATTTGAAGTTCTAGCTAGAGCATTAAGGCCACTAAAGGAAATCAGGGGGCTACAAATTGAAAAGGAAGAAGTCAAAGTATGGCTATTTGTAGATGATATAATAATATACACCAGCAACTGCAAAAGTTCAATCAGAAGACTCCTACAGCGGATAAACACCTTTAGCAAAGTGACTGTATACAAAATTAACTCAAAAAAATTAGAAGCCATCCTTTATACAAATGACAAAGTGGCTGATGAAATAAGGGAAACAAACCTTTCACAAGAAGGACAAATAATATAAAATATGTTGGTGTTTTAACCCTATCCAAGACCTATATGAAAATTATGTCAAGTCTTTGAAGAAAGAAATTGAAGAGGATGCCAGATGGTGGAAAGATCTCCCATGGTTATGGATAGGTAGAACTAATACAATAAAAATGACCACCAAAACAAAGACAATCTACAGATTCAACATAATCCCCATCAAAATTCAAACACAATTCTTTACAGACCTGGAAAGAACAATATTCTACTCCATATGGAAAGATAAAACACCCAGGATATCTCAAACAATCCTGTACAATAAGAAAACTTTTGGAGGTATCAACATTCTTAACTTTGAACTGTATTACAGAGTAATTGTAACAAAAATTTCATTTTTTTTTGGCATGATAGCAGACAGGTTGATCAATGGAGTCAATTTGAAGACAAAGACATAAATCTAAACACTTATTTACCCCTGATTTTTCATAGAAAAGCCAGAAATATACAACAGAAAAAAGACATGATCTTCAACAAATGGTGTTGGTATAACTGGATGTCAGCATTTAGAGGAATGCAAATAGATCCATATCTATCAACCTACACAAAATTCAAGTCCAAGTGGATCGGACAATTCAACATAAAACCAGTCACACTGAACCTGTTAGAAGAGAAAGTGGGGAATAGCCTTGAAGACATTGGCACAGGAGTTAGCTTTCTGGACAGAGCAGCAATAGCTCAGGCACTAAGATCAACGTTTAATAAATGAGACTTCATGAAACTAAAAAGCTTCTTTAAGGCAAAGGAAAACATCAAAGGGACAAAACAGCAGCCTACAGAATGGGCAAAGATCTTTAACAACTCCACATCTGACAGAAGGCCAATATTCAAAATACATAAAGAACTCAAGAAACTAAACATTAGCAAATCAAATAATCCAATTAAAAATAGGGTAGAGAGAATTCTCAACAGAAGAATCTCAAATGACTCAGAAACATTTCAAGAAATGTTCAACATTGTTAGCCATCGGGGAAATGCAAATCAAAACGAATCTGAGATTTCATCTTATAGCTGTCAGAATGGCTAAGGTAAAAAATACAAGTGACAGCTCATGCTGGCAAGGGTTGGAGCAAGGGAAAAACTCCTCCATTACTGGTGGGAGTGCAAATTTGTACAGCCACTTTAGAAGTCAATATGATGATTTCTCAGAAATTTGGGAATTGTTCTACTCCAAGACTCAGCTATACCACTCCTGGGCATATACCCAAAGGATGCCTCATTCTACCATAAGTGCATTTGCTCAGCTATGTTCATAGAGGCTTTATTTGTAACAGCCAGAAACTGGAAAAATACCTAGATGTTCCTCAACGGAATGGATAAAAATGTGGTACATTTACACAATGAAGTATTACTCAGCTGTTAGAATAAATAAAATCATAGACTTGGCAGGCAAATGGATGGAACTAGAGTAAAAAAAACATATCCTGAGTGAGTTAATCCAGACCCAGAAAGACAAACATGTTATGTTCTAACTTGTAAGTGGATATTAGCTATAAAGCAAAGGATATCCATGCTATAATCCACAGACCTAGAGAGACTTAGTGACAAGAAGGGCTCAGGGTGTTGGGATGTATACATGAATCTTCTTGGGAAGAGGAAAGAAAATAGATTCAATGTATGGACTGGGGGTAGATGGGGAGTGGGACCAGCAGAGTTGAAGTGGGAGACAGATGGAGGTAGCAGGTACTGGAAATGGCTCCTAGAGTTGGAGGACATTTTCAGGGCAATGTAGAAACCTAGTGCAATTAAAACTCCCAAGGATATACAAGGGTGTCTTCAGCAAAGAAGCCTAATACTAAGGGATTTGAGTTTGTACAGAGCATCTTCTCTAACCAGGCAAGGCTTCCAGTGGATGGACTGGGACACCAACACCAAACTAAAATTTGTCCTGCATGCAAGATGTGCTGGGGTAAAGGCAGCACAGAACTTGTGGGAGTGGCTCACCTAATGTCTGGTCCAACTTGGGACCCATGCCATGAGACTTGGGAGCCTGCGCATGATACTGCCTGGAAAACCAGAGGCAGGACAGCTCAAAGACTGAGGTTAGAACCAAACACAATTGATTAAAAAAAAAATCAGTGCTATTCCGCTATTCTGCTATACTTGCAGACCAGAACCTAGCATAATTGCAACTTGAGAGGTTTCATCCATGAACTTCTAAAAGCAGATGCAGAGATCCACAGCTAAACATTAGGCTGAGTTCAGGAAAACCCAAAGAACAGGGGAAGGAAGAATTGTAGGAATAGACAGGCTAAGGACACTACAAAAACATGGTCCACAGTCAACTAAATAGGGTTCATAGAGACTCACAGAGACTGGAGTGACAATCAAGGATGCTGTATAGATCTGAACTAGGTCCTCTGCAGATACGTTATGGTTGTGTAGGCTGATGTTCTTGTAGGACTCCTAATAATGAGAATGGGGGCTGTCTCTGACTCTTTTGCTTGCTTTTTGTACCTCTTTCTTCTTACTGGGTGACATCAACACACCTTAATACGAAGGAAGTGCCTAGTTTTATTGTAACTGCATATTTTTGTGTTTTGTTGATACGCCTGAGAGGCTTATCCTTTTCTTAAGGGAAATGAAGGAGGAGTGGATTTGGGGAGGAGTGGATTTGGGGAGACTGGAGGGGATGAGGTAGGGCTTTGAGGAGAGGAGAAAAAGGAAATGGTATTTAGTATGTAATATATGAGAAAGAATTAATAAAAAGAAAAATAATTCATAATATGTAATATATTGTATTATATATAATATTTCATAATATATAATTTATATTTATATAATTTAATATAACTCTTAAATTAAATGAAAATTAAATAACTCCTTATGCACAGCAGAATTAATCTAAGAGGGAGTCTGGAACTTCCCTTCACTTTAGATATCCCTTGATTAAAACCTGAGCAGGGCTTTGGGAGCACTTTGAGTTGTTTCTGTTTTTGAAAAATATTTTGGTGTCTTCATGCTGAGCAGTTTCCCCAAGTCAGCCTGTTAAAATATTTCTCTCATGCTCTAGTTAGAGTCATTTCCAGTACTTGTAAAGCAAGTACAGTATGTTTGTCATCTAAGAATCTGCTAGCTTTTATCTAGTTTGCTACTGATGTTAAAACTACATCATTTGTAACAACCCTGTTAGGGTTAGTTAGGGTTTTACTGCTGTGAAGAGACTCTATATAGGCAATTCTTATAAAGGACATTTAAGTGGGGCTGGCTTACAGGTTCAGAAGTTCAGCCCATTATAATCAAGGTGGGAAGCATAACAGCATCCAGTCAGACATGGATGGTGTTGGAGAAAAAGCTGAGAATTCTACATCTTGATTCAACTGTAGTCAGGAGATGACTGTCTCACAGGCAGCTAGGAAGAGGGCCTTATTGCCCACCCCCACAGTGACATACTTCTTCCTACAAGGCCACACTTCTTCATAGTGCCACTCATATTCAAATCCACCACAAACTCAAAAAGGCTAAAATTGCAATAAGTTAAATAATTTTTTCTTTGAAAATTTAGCATTATTTTACTATCATGCAGTCTTTTTTTTACTCTTGTGTATCACTCAGAGTAGGATGAGCCCCATAACAACAATCCCAAACATCTCAAGGGCTTGAAATAATGAATATTTCCTTATCACTTGTGCCATGATTGAACTATACAATATAGGTAATTCTACTCTTCTAAGTCAAGCATCTTAATCCTTTGATCACGTGGTTCTGAT
>JADRCD010013883.1:0-10286 GCA_019843815.1 Montemys delectorum
GACATTTTAAATTGATTAAACTTTTAATATGTAAAGACTGTGGGACTTTAGATCTTGGGGATGAATAAGAACATAAGGGTTGAGGCTTAATAGTGATGTGTTTGTGTGTCAAGTTGACAAGGGGTCAATTGTACTGGCTAGTTTTGTGTGTCAACTTGACACAGGCTGGAGTTATCACAGAGAAGTGAGCTTCAGTTGGGGAAATGCCTCCATGAGATCCAGCTGTGGGGCATTTTCTCAATTAGTGATCAAAGGAGTAGTGCCATCCCTGGGCTGGAAGTCTTGGGTTCTATAAGAGAGCAGGCTGAGCAAGCCAGGAGAAGCAAGCAAGAAGGAACATCTCTCCATGGCCTCTGCATCAGCTCCTGCTTCCTGACCTGCTTGAGTTCCAGTCCTGACTTCCTCTGGTGATAAACAGCCATGTGGATGTAAGCTGAATAAACCCTTTCCTCCCCAACTTGCTTCTTGGTCATGATGTTTGTGCAGGAATAGAAACCCTGACTAAGACAACAAGTGTATTACTACATCATCAGAACTCTTATAAGGACATCAGACAGATTGAATCCCTTGCCTATAAGACTTCATTCACCATAGCTATCTCTGTAAAGGTCCAAGCTTCAAATATAGCCACATTAGGGTACAGCTTCAACATAGAGATTTTGATAAGACACCAATCATTCTACACAGACACAATTTTATAACAACTGTTTTGTAGACCCAGTTCTGCTTTGTAATACTTGCTAAAAATAAGGAAAATATGATTATGAGGATCCTCCTGTTTATATTTTTTCATAGTTGTCACTTTTCAGCTTTATAAAACACAGACTTACCTCTTACCTGTACCAAATTCTACTGAGATGAAGTGCCCCAAAATATAAAACAGTGGTGGCATTAACATAGAGACAATTAGATATTAGATATTTGGATACAAGCTTCCTTCAACAAACTACCCTAAGCCTGTTATTACGTTTCATGTATTCTCCCAATATATACATTTCCATTAGTGATGAATTTAGCTATTGGATTAAATGAGAATATTTTGTCTTGTGTTCTGGTATTCTAGATTTAATTATATACTTGGAATATAGAAGCAGAAGTGATAACAGATTTCTTTTGACAATATCCAGCATATAGAAGAGGCAAGGATTTGAGGAATACAAACATCATTCCTAAGGGACTCAAAAAAGAGGAGAGGGTGTAGGGAAAAAAAAATATATATATATATGACAGTTCCATAGCTTATTTCAACCAGATGACAATTTATATCAAGTATTCATATTTTGTCTTTTTACCATGTAAATATTCAGAAACTGAGATAGTATGGAAAATATCAAGATCTTACTAAACTCATCACTTTCAGCATTTGCAGTAATGAGAAATTTCATTCATCCTGTCTTAGTACCTATTCTCATTTCCAGGCTTTACTAAAAATCATTTGTTTTAATTCATACAAGATAAAAGACAATGATGAAGGCATAGCCATAATTCAATATTTCTACTTCCCTTACTCTTTAAAGAAGTTCTTTGTTTATTTGCATGTCTACATCAAATAAGGTTACTCTTACATTTATGAAGCTAATACAAATTTAGATTTGTAAAAATACCAAGTATAAAAGCTGGAGACATAGGTCAGCAATAGAAAATTTATCTTGTAAATGCAAGGTCCTGGATTCCATCCCCAGTACTGCCAAAAATTAATAATACCAGTCATAGTTTCAGTCTCTCTCATGAATGGCTTAATCTATGCACAGCTTTGACATCCACTTTGAAGCCTGAGAGTGATTGTGGGGAAGAATACTGACCCTTGCACTCCTCTGCTCTCTCTCTCTCTCTCTTTTTCTTTCTCCCTGTCTTCTTTCTTTCTTTTCTTCTTTCTGTTTCTCCTTTCTTCACTGAAAGAAAGAAAAGCAAAACCAGATGGATTTTCTACTATTGTGGCCCCTGGATCAAAGACAGACTACATACCTATACATCAATTATAAAAATAAGTATCAGGGAATTGTTTTATGATATTTTCCAGAAAAAGCCTAACTTTACATTTTGAGATGACAACTCTTTTATTTTTAAATTGAATATTTTATTTATTTACATTTCAAATGTTATTCCCTTTCCTGATTTCCCACCCCCCAGAAACCCCCTATCCCATCCCCCTCCTCTTGCTTCTATGAGAGTGTCCCCTCCCCCACTCCCACATCCCTGCCCTTGCAAGGGCCTCTTTTCCCATTGATGCCTCACAAGGCATCCTCTGCTACATATACAGCTGGAGCCATGGGTCCCTCCATGTGTACTTGAGGTCTGAGATGGTGTTTTCTCCAGAAGTTCTTTTATTGTTGAGAATAGTTTTCACTATCCTGGGCTTTTTCTTTTTCTAAATGAATTTGCAAATTGCTCTTTCTAACTCTATGAAGAATTGAGTTGGAATTTTGATGTGGATTGCATTGAATCTGTAGATTGCTTTCCGTAAAATGGTCATTTTTACTGTATTAATCCTGCCTACCAATGAGCATGGGAGATCTTTCCATCTTCTGAGATCTTTCATTTCTTTCTTTGGATACTTGAAGCTTTTATCATATAGATCTTTCATTTGCTTGTTTAGAGTCATACCAAGGTGTTTTATATTATTTGTGACCATTGTGAAGGGTGTCTTTTACTTTATTTTTTTGTCAGCTTGTTTTCCTTTGAGTATAGGAAGGCTACTGATTTCTTTGGTTTAATTTTATATCTAGCCACATTTCTTAAGTTGTTTATCAGGTTTAGGAGCTCTCAGGTGGAATTTTTGGGGTCACTTAAGAATAGTATCTTATCATCTGCAAATAGTGATATTTCGAATTCTTAGTTTCAAGTTTATATTCCTTACACCTCCTTTTGTTGTCTAATTGCTCTGGCTAGGACTTTGAGTACTATATTGAATAGGTTGGGAGAGAGTAGGCAGCCTTGTCTAGTCCCTGATTTTAGTGGGATTGCTTCAGGTTTCTCTCCATTTAGTTTGATATTGGCTACTGGTTTGCTGTATATTGCTTTTACTATGTTTAGTTATGGGCCTTGAATTCCTGATCTTTCCAAGACTTTTACCATGGAGGGGTGTTGAATTTTGTCAAATGCTTTCTCAGCATCTAATGAGATGATCATGTGGTTTTTTTTTCTTTGAATTTGTTTATATATTGGATTACATTGATGAATTTCAATATCTGAACTGTCCCCGCATTCCTGGGAAAAAACCTACTTGATCACAATTGATGATTGTTTTGATGTGTTCTTGGATTCAGTTTGCGAGAATTTTATTTAGTATTTTTGCATCAATATTCATAAGGCAGATTGGTCTGAAGTTCTCTTTCTTTGTTGAGTTTTTGTGTTGTTTGCATATAAATGTAATTGTGGCTTCAAAGTACGAATTGGGTAGTGTTCCTTCTGTTTCTATTTTGTGGAACAGTTTGAAGAGAATTGATATTAGGTCTTCTTTGAGGGTCTGATAGAATTCTGCACTAAACTATTTGGTCCTGGACTTTTTTGGTTGGGAGACTTTTAATGACTCCTGCTATTTCTCTATGGGTTATGGGACTGTTTAGAGGTTTATATAATCCTGATTGAACTTTGGTAACTTGTTTCTGTCTAGGAAATTGTCCATTTCATCCAGATTTTCCAGTTTTGTTGAATATAGGCTTTTGTAGTAGGATCTGGTGATTTTATTAATTTCCTCGGTTTCTGTTGTTATGTCTCCCTTTTTAGTTCTGATTTTATTAATTTGGATACTCTCTCTGTGCCCTCTGGTTAGACTGGCTATGGCTTTATCCATCTTGTTGATTTTCTCAAAGAACCAACTCCTGGTTTTGTTGATTCTTTGTATAGTTCATTTTGCTTTTACTTGGTTGAGTTCAGCTCTGAATTTGATTATTTCCTGCCATCTATTTGTCTTGGGTGTATTTGCTTCTTTTTTTTTTTTTTTTTTCTAGAGATTTCAGGTATGCTATCAAGCTACTAGTGTATACTCTCTCCAGTTTCTTTTTGGAGGCACTTAGAGCTATGAGTTTTCCTCTTAACACTGCCTTACTTGTGTCCCATATGTTTTGGGATGATGTACCTCAATTTTTATTAAATTCTTAAAAGTCTTTAATTTCTTTCTCGACCAAGTTATCATTGAATAGAGCACTGTTCAGTTTCCAGGTATATGTGGGATTTCCAATTTATTTATTTATTTATTTTTTGTTATTGAATACTAGCCTTAGTCCGTGGTTATCTGATAGGACACATGGGATTATTTCAATATTATTGTAACTGTTGAGGCCTTTTTTGTGATCAATTATATGGTCAGTTTTGGAGAAAGTACCATGATGTGCTGAGAAGAAGCTATATTCTTTTGTTTTAGGATAAAATGTTCTACAGATATCTGTTAAAACCATTTGGTTTATAACTTCTTTTAGTTCCATTGTGTCTCTGTTTAGTTTCTGTTTCCATGGTCTGTGCATTAATGAGAATGGGGTGCTGAAGTCTTCCATTCTTATTGTATAAGGTGCAAAGTGTGCTTTGAGTTTTAGTAAAGTTTCTTTTATGAATGTGGATGCCCTTGCATTTGGAGCATAGATGCTCAGAATTGAGAGTTCATCTTCATAGATTTTTTTTTCCTTTAGTGTGTATGAAGTGTCCTTCTTTATACTTTTTGATAACTTTTGGTTGAAAGTCGATTTTATTTAATATTAGAATGGCTACTCCTGGGATTATTTGCTTGGAAAATTGCTTCCCAGCCTTTTACTCTGAGGTTGTGTCTGTCTTTGTCACTTAGATGCATTTTCTGTATGCAGCCAAATGCTGGATCCTCTCACTTACCCAGTCTGTTAGTCTATGTCTTTTTTATTGGGAAATTGAGTCCATTGATGTTAAGAGATATTAAGGAAAAGTGATTGTTGCTTCCTGTTATTTTTGTTGTTAGAGGTGGGATTATGTTTGTGTGGCTATCTTCTCATGGGTTTGTTGGAAGAAGATTACTTTCTTTTTTTTTTTAGGGTGTAATTTCCCTCCTGTGTTGGAGTTTTCCATTTATTATCCTTTGTAGGGCTGGATTTGTGGAAAGATATTGTGTAAATTTGGTTTTGTCATGGAATATCTTGTTTTCTCCATCTATGGTAATTGAGAGTTTTGCTGGGTATAGTAGCCTGGGCTGGCATTTTTGTTCTCTTAGGGTCTGTATGACTTTCATGTATGGCTTTCATAGTCTCTGGAGAGAAGTCTGGTGTAATTCTGATAGGCCTGCCTTTACATGTTGCTTGACCTTTTCTCCTTACTGCTTTTAAAATTCTTTCTTTGTTTTGTGCATTTGGTATTTTGAATATTATGTGACAGGATGAATTTCTTTTCTGATCCAGTCTATTTGGAGTTCTGTAGGCTTCTTGTATGTTCATGGGCACCACTTTCATTAGGTTAGGGGTGTTTTATTCTATAATTTTGTTGAAGATATTTACTGGCCCTTTAAGTTGGGAATCTTTACTCTCTTCTATACCTATTATCCTTAAGTTTGGTCTTTTCATTGTTTCCTAGATTTCCTGGATGTTTTAAGATAGGAGCTTTTTGCATTTTTTGGACTGTTGTGTCAATGCTTTCTATGGTATCTTCTGCACATTATTCTCTTTTGTATCTCTTGTATTCTGTTGGTGATGCTTGCAGCTATGACTTCTGATCTCTTTCCTAGGTTTTCTATCTCTGGGTAGTCTCCCTTTGTGATTTCTTTATTGTTTCTACATCCATTTTTAGATCCAGGATGGTTTTGTTCAATTTCTTCATCTGTTTGGTTGTGTTTTCTTGTAATACTTTAAGGAATTTTTGTTTCCTCTTTATGAGCTTCTACCTGTTTACCTGTGTTCTACTGTATTTCTTTTTTTTGGATGTATGATGGTTTTATTTACAACTTTATTGGCAAAAAAAGGGAGAACTTCAAACGGCTTTAATATAGGGCACTGCAGTTGACTCTGTCCGGTTGACAAGTCCTATTCTCAGTGTCCTCCTAATTGTCCACAGATGTATAATACTGAATCTACATATGCAGTTTCCTTTATCAAGTACAGTGCTCACCTTTCAGACAGTCTCTAAAACATATAAATACAAAGGAAAGGAAACCACTCTTTAAAAACTGCATCAAATGCAAGTATTTTAAGTGTGATTTGTTCCTGGAAATTACACATGCCCAATGAAAACCAAAAGCTGGAAAAGCAGTTACACTTCCTACATGAGTGGATAGTTATAACAACAATCATCTTCTGTAATGACCATTTTTAATTTATCACCAACTACTCTGAACTTCCTATGAGATGTAGTCAAAGTCAGAAGAGAAGACGCAGGGATAGTATTACTTTTGTGGAGGACAGAATCCCTCCAGAATCATCATGGGGAAATAAACATCCTGTTGATTCTAGGTGGCCAAACAATTAAGGTAGTCAATCTCAGTTCATGTTGATCATATTGAGCTGACCTAATTTTCCTCCTTGTTTGTCATTCCTCTAGATCAAGAGTGTTCAATTCTTCTTCTAGTTCATCTAGATCTTCGCCAGTGAATAGGTTTTCATCAACAGAAACAGCATCGATGGATTCATTTTCCTGTCCTCCCCCTCTGCTGTCTTCGTCCAAATCACTTCTTTCACCATTTTCAGCCAGACCTCCAGAAGCTTCACTTAATTTGTTCTCATCTTTATCTGATGCATATGTGCTGAATCTTTCAAGACTGGCCACAGTGATACCTGTCTCTTCCACATCTCTTGGGATGTACAAGCTTATATCTATGTCATTTACACCCATTGAATCATCAGCCTCATCACCATCTGTTCCCTGAATGTAACCAGTATCGTCTGCTTCCTCATCATCATCATTGACCAGCTCAGGACAAAATTCAAATACCTCATGACCACTGATCACCAGTGATTTCCCAGAGCTTTCCCAGCTTTGAAGTCAGCTTTCTACCTCTCCATGTCCTATTCAAGTTTATCAATCTTTTCTTGCCTTTTCATTTTCTTCCATGCCAGAAAAGATTCTAGAGTGATTTTGGTAACATTTGGACATAGGGCAGAACACTCTCTTTCAATTAGATCTTCTAATGAGATTTCGTCTTCTTTTTCTTCTTTCTTTTTGTCTTTCTTTAGCACAAATCCAGGAGGAAGTGCATGGCAATACATGCAATTGTCCCCACCTCCAGGACACACCCAAAACCAGCCATACTTGTTATTTTCAATAGCTTCAAGAAAATATCTGCTAACTATTGGAGTTTTTGGTTTTTTCTTTTCCGCCTCACTGTGCTTCTTGCTTACTACTTCTTCCAGCTTTTTCTCATCCCAATTATCCATAGTACCTTTTTCAAGTTCTTCATCTCTTGCATCAATGTAAACACTTCGTTTTTCACATTTTCTCTCCAAAGTGAGGTCATGAGAGAGCTTACATTTATTTCCTTTAGTACACTGTCCCTGTTTGAAGAATGCACACACCACAGATTTAGGGTCTTCACCTTTGCTTATTTTTTGTGCAGCAACTACTGGTTTGAGCAACTCATTTAATTCTTGTAGTTCTTTCTTCTTGTCATCTTTCTTCAATTTCTTTTCAGCTTCACTTTGTGCTACCTGATGTGGATTCTGTTGACCAAATTTCACTTGATGAGTGACAGCCTTAATAAATTTCTGTTGCTTTGCTCCTTTCTTATTCTTTAGTCCAAAAGTTTTGTCCTTGATGATCCTCTCCTTCTTCTTCTGCTCCGCCTTCTTGCTGCTCCTGGCCTGAGCCTGTTTCTTGGGGGGCATCGTGGAGGCGGGGGTGCCGGTTCGACTGCAATGCAGATGGCTACCTGCGTCCGGCAGCTTGGTGGGAGCAGGAAGACCTAGTGGTGGCTGCAGTGCACAGAAAGTGACTCGCTCATTAGCTGCCTGGATGTGGCCTTTTCCTGTATTTCTTTAAGGGAATTATTTATGTCCTTCTTAAAGTCCTCTATCATCATCATAAGAAATAATTTTAAACTGAATCTTGCTTTTCTGGTTTGATGGGGTATCCAGGACTTGCTATGGTGGGAGAACTGGGTTCTCATGATGCCAAATAACCTTGATTTCTGTTGATTATGTTCTCTTGCCATCTCTTTATCTCTAGTGCTATCTGCACCCACTGTCTCTGACTGGGCCTGTCCCTCTTGTTATCTTGGTTGTTTCTGAATTCCTCAGTGTTCAACTGTCTCTGTGGTCCTGTGATCCTAATATCCTCAGATCCTAGTTGTTACACGCTCCTGGGAGTCAAGCTTCCTTTGGGATCCTGAAATCGTGGTGTGGCCAATCTCCTGAGATCCTTTGATCCTGTGATTCTATGATCCTGGGTGTTTTAGAGCATCTTGGAGTCCAGCTTCTTCTGGGTGTTGTTGCAGAGCTAGAGCACAAGGTCTGTTCAGGGCACCATCTCAGATTGGAAGTACTCTTGACAAACTGTGTTTAGTACAAGGTTACAGTACTTGTTGTGTAATTTAGAAAATCCTAGGACACTATCTTAGTTAGGATTTCTAATGCAGTGACAAAATACCATAAGCAAAAAGCAAGTTGGGGAGGGAAGGGTTTATTTGGCTTATGCTTCCATATTATAGTCCAATATTAGAGGAAGTCAGGACAGGCACTGAAACAGGATCCTGGAAGCAGGAGCAGAATCATAGGCTGTTGAGAAGTGCTACTTACTTGCTTGCTCAGCCTGCTTTCTTAATAGAACCCAGGACCATCTGCCCAGGGTTGGCATCACCAACCATGGGCTGTGCCCTCCACTATTGATCACTAGTGAAGAAAATGCCTTACATCTGGATCTCATGAAGGCATATCCTCAACTGAGGCTCCTTCCTCTCTGATGACTCTAGCTTGCATGAATTTGACACACAAAACTAGCCATTACAGACACCAATGAAAATTTAGTAAGGTACATATTTTCTTGATGAGTTTTGAATATCTGACAGCTTTAGCATTCTCAGTTATTCATCTTGTAGAACAATCTTTAACTGATTACCCATAATAACTTGCCTTACATTAATATATTATATTTATTCAGATTGAGATTTGGCAGCCTTTTACAAGACCAACTGATGATACTCACATTTTTTGTTATAATAAATGAGAGTCTATCAACGTAACCATTATATGAACTTCACTTGTTAATATCTTAGCATTATTAATGCCACAATAAAAACAGCACAATAACCTTGGAATAATATTAAATTTTAATTTTGAAAAGTGCTTGAAATCATTGCAAAGAAAATGAAAGTGTTAACTGATATTGAACTACATTGTTTGATTTCTAAATGCCCCTGTGAGAACAGAGAAGAGAAAAAATACCACATTTGAGTCCAGAAAATAAACAGCTTTATCATACATCAGGGCCAAAAAAATATATATAAGTGAACATTAAAATTGCAAATGAGTTGAGGGAAGAAAGAATTCTGTCTGCTTTTATAAGATTTTGTTTTGTATTGGGCTAGTGGAAATTTTTCTACTATAAACTATTATGGCTTTTCATCCTCAAGCAGGAGCATGGAAGTGAATTATCTTATTTCATGCTGTGATTATGAAATACATTTTGTTTGAGATGTGCTTCTTTTGGAATTATGTAAATGGAATCTAATAAAGTTCAGTAATTAAAAGATAAGAAATAGCATTCACAAAAGCAAAAGTTTTTGCCACAAAGTACAGTTATATATTATTTTATGGTAGGGATATATTCTAAGAAATGCATTGTTTACTATCCCATCTTTGTATGAACATTCTGACTAGTATGCCTATGGTTTTCTAATCTTATTGGACTGGGGTCAGCTATGCATCTGAGTGTTACTGAAAATGTCATGTGGTATATAAATTGTATATATTTAATTTCTAATGTATAAATGCCTTACATACCATAGTTCTGACTTGAGTTTTATAGTCATATTAGAAGCCAGAACCTGTGAGATTGATTGGGTAGATCTTGCTAAGCTAAATTATACGGTTTCTTCTAAGTGCCTCTGAAAGAATGAACAGTGATTAATAACTACCTACTTCATGCTTACTCCTTGTGCTGATTCTTGTTTTTAAACAGAAACTGAATGAAGATTACATTATTAATATCACTGTTTTTGCTGTATTTGAAGATTTTTTTCCACTTGAATCTTAATTTGACTGTAAATGATATGCCTCCTTCTTTGTCCATACAAAGAACCAAAAGAAAAGTGAGAGGAAGGCAAATCAGGGGATATAAGACAGACCTAAATCTGTGACCTCTGGAAAGTTGTACTAGAACAACAGGTGTATAGTTGAAGCTTTATT
>JADRCD010013926.1:0-11129 GCA_019843815.1 Montemys delectorum
TGTCCTTTACCTTACAGACAAGAGAGATGAGACATTTAAAGGGGTCACATAGCTTTTTAAGTCTCATACATCTAATTTGCAAAAGATCTGATCTAAGAAATCAGAGGTCAGGTCTTCTTGATGACCAGACACTTCATGCACTTTCATTTCTTTACTAAGATTTTTCTTCCTGTCTAACACAACCAGAAATCCAGTGCAATGCCATCTCAGCTTTCACAGAGACTGACCCTGTGTATTAAAGACCAATAGCTGCAAAAATTTGACAGCAGCAAACAAAAACTCACTGCAGTAAGGAACCAAACCCAGAAGGCTCTCTTAGGGGCGTTCCTTTGCAGCATACAGAATTAGCTAGCAGAAATGTGTAATCAATTGACATTGGTGAGCAAAGTAATTGCTGCTGATAGAGCTACCCTGGCAGTCTTTCCTTCTTAATACATTTTTTCATTATCTTTTCACACCCACAGTGAGGTGTGACTGTAATATTTGGTGTATTAATTTCTTCACACCTGAATTGTCAGGATCATCACAATACCAGAAAAGATTTAGAATAGAAGCAAAAATTTCAAGCGAAAGTCAGAATGACATGAAGTTTTTCTGTTTTCCTTTTACTATTCAACAATAAATAAAAGTTATTAGAGTGTAAATGGAAATAGCAGTATCATGTACTCAAAATTGTTAAGAACAGAGGAAAAGGAAACACATGTATTTCCAAACAATAAAAATACAATTGTCCCTCAATGATTTTTGTCAGTAAAATTGTTGATTTTTTGCTTTGTAATTTGTTTACTTAAATTACAAGTAAAATGTTACATCACTAATAGTTGTTAAGTCTAAGTTGTAAATGTAATTTACCAAATTTTTATCATCATTTGCTAAATCAAAGAAGCTGTTTTGTAGGAGCTCATGGGTTTTCTTGGAACTTGGGAGTGTTATTTTGTTTTGTTGTGGCTCTTCACTTTTTGAGACAGGGTCTCAATAACTTGCATAGGCTGGTAGCCTTGGAATTCTATTTCATCCTCCCAGGGGCTGGATTTTCAGGTTTGTGATACCACTTATGGCTCTACTTGTGGTTTTCATGACTACTAAAAGTTTTAGCATCAGAAATGTATACGGATTGATGCTTACTTATAGATCCAACTTGTACAGAATAAATTCTGAACTCATAGAATTACTAAAGCTCATCTTATACTAATGTTTTGAGAATTAAATTTAAGTTATTACCATGTATCTAAAAATTTTAATGTACTTTTATGATCTAGTTAATATTTAAAGAACTAGTTACACTGCTGTAACAAGCTTTCTGAGATGCTATGCTATTTAGGGGAAAAAAACACAATCTTTAGACAACTTTGGACAAGGCAAGAAAATGATTAACATAGCTAAGTTCATTTTGTTATTACATCTTCTTTTATGCTGACAAAAGTTTTAATTTTATAACAAAATGTATAAAATGACTAATTTAGTTAAAACTATTTTTAATGGATTTCATTTTAAAATAAATTAACTTTAGAATAAATAATTATTACAACCTTATCTCCCAAGATATACCATTTTCTGAAAATTCTATATTGTTGCTTTCATTGCTGTTTTTCACTTTTGATATATATTTCACTTATGAAGGCAGTAAGCCACTGATTTTGAGAATGAGCCATTGCTAAAGATTATGCTAAAAAGTAATAATTTGATTTTGTAGTTTACTGCATCTGTAAAAATATGTGGATTGTCAAGTATCCATTTCCTGCCTGAAAAAGAATAGATTGGGTTCTAGCCAAAATTGAAAAATAAATAATAATTAATTGCTGATTCACTTCATTATATAGATCTCAGACAAACTCACAAAACAATAAACCCATTAGACTAAATGTGAACTTGGTTGCCCGGGCTGATTTTGAGAACAGAAGAATTGTTCTTTTCATTTTGGCTGTGGTTTTATTTATTTTGTTTAGTGTTAGCCTGGGGTTCATTGTCAATCAATCCCTTTGCATTAGCTCCTGTTTATAATGTATTGGATAATTTAATTTACTTGAGTAGGTCTAAATAATAGTTTATAGAAGTACTAATTTCTTTTCGTAATTTGTAGATAACCATTTATTTAAAGGTGTAGGTGTTTGCATGTAGTTCAGAAAGAATACATTTTCTCATGGTGAAATACAGAGAACCCCAATTAAATGATGAGTTCCTGTATGAGGAGGAGAAAAAAACCCCACACATTTACAAACAACAAATAGAAGGATCAGCATTTTTTTAATGTGTTCCATCTCTTTGGTTCCATAGAGAGAAAGTATTTCAGTCAGATATTACCAGCGTTGAAGTCATTACCGAGTCTATGGGCAGATGGCTGGCCGATAATTGTTTATACGGACAGATGGCAGTTCCTTGTACCCTCTTTCTGGTTTCTGTGTTTTTAAAGCTCAGCAGTTGTAATGTGAAGCCTTCATAGGACCATAAAATACAAACCACTTTAAATAACTCTGAACCAGGATTTTGACTGATGTGCTTAAAAGAAATAGTCACAGTTTGAAATTCCATCTGCAAAAATGAAAGGTGTATAGCTCTGCAGGTTATAATTTATTGAATATCAGGCTAATTCCAGCAAGGTATACATACAGACATTTAGAATGACATAAATATAATAAATACTTGAATCCAATCAAATGCTTTTTTACATTTCAGTGGGCAAAGATAAACTACAAACTTTGAATATATATTCTATAATCAAGCACCAGTAAATGTTAAGTAGTTAGTTAGATTTCGTGATTGGTTGGGCATATACTTTCCTTAGCTGACAATCTAGTGAGAAGTGAACAGATATACATGGAAACACATGCATATCTCATTGGAGTACAGGAATATGTGCCAAGTGACGCATAATATAGCTTGAAAAGATTAAATAGGCATAAGATGGTGGATATGACCACTTGAGAAAGAGTAGGCATATCATTGACAAGTAAAGGATTGAAAAAGGATTTGCTGATGGAAAGAGAGGTCTCAGCAAAGACATAGATCATGAGGGACAGACTGTGTGTTTTCTCATTGTGTCATATGGCTTTTCTCTTATTTCTATGTCCTTTCATGGTAGAATAAAAGACACTAAACAATGTATTTATTTGGTTGGCATAAAAAAATTTAAAAAAGGATAGCCAATGTTGGATATCAATGATATGAATAGTGCCCTACTGATTTCAAACACTGTCCCTAACGGTCATTTGCAAGGCCACCAAAGAGCTGTGAGTATATATGAAGTGTACAAATGGCAATATAGAACATTTTGTCTGGTAGTTATGTGGAATAGATTGAAATAGATTGAACTCATTTGGAATATTACAAGAATTTTTATGATTGAAAGTGGTAAATCTCTAAAATTATGGTGAAAATGCATGAAGGAACAGTCAATGTATTGTCATTACTGGTTATGTGTAAGAGGCTGAAAATCATGAGTAGGGCAAGTAAAAAAGGTTTATCACTTACAAATTATCCAAGTTACTTTTCTCCTTAATAATAAGAATTGGGTAACCCTAGAGGAAAGAAGGAAACCATACAAGTAAATTGGCATTTGCAATATTATAGAAATATCAAAGTGGAGAGATACTGATAGCATTTGGTAATAAGACGATAAAACAAATCATCAAGTACATATGGTGCAGTAATACTTCTAATGATAAAAGTAGATGAAGTTGCTAAAGATAAGTGTACAAACAAAATGGTAAGGCAATGAAAACTAAAGCTTTGGAGCAATATCTACATTTTAAATGTGACTGTTAAATATCTTTGTATCTGTTTGTGTGTGAGGGGGCACATATCCTTTTAGTATTTGTAGGTATAAAGTAGTATTTCTCTCTTCATGGTGAATATAGTCTCATTTATGTTCCTCTTTTGTTAGTTTACAAGAAATAAAAGTATAAACTCTACAAAGCATTCCTTTAAGAAGATGTTATAAAGAAGCTGCCAAATAAAACAAACACATACCCCAGTAAACAATATCAAGCCACATAAAGTAAAATAAACAATAGAACAAGCAACCAGGTAAATTGTGTGCTTGAAAGAGCAGGAACATCCTTAGTTTTGATTCTGCTGAAATATTTTCTGTATCTCAAAGGAAACAAATGCAGTATGCCCAGTCTTACACAAATCATTTTGATTTTCCTAAATAGTTCTTATCAAGATCAAATAACAATATGTACTGAAGTAATTTTGCTTCACACTTATTTGTTTTTACTGTAGATTAATTCTACAACAAATCTTTAAGATCCTTGCCAGGCATCAAATTCATTTCAAATGTACAAGGAGTATGAACACCGTTTTCCTGACAAGTAATGAGGGCAAATCACTTTGGGAGTAAACATACAGAGAGTGAAGCAACCTTACAGCAGGCAGACATCTTGACATGGAGGAAGATGGTACTTGATACTTATTCTCTTGTCTCTGAGTCAACGTATTGTGCAGGGTTTGAACAGAAGGGAATATTTTAAAATACAAGTATTTGTGTGTTATATTATTTTTTGAATTGTTTCTTTTTTGATGAGGATAATTTCACATGATTCCCCCTTTCTCTAGCATCCCTTCAAACTTCTGCTTGCTTTTTTTCAAATTTATTATCTCTTTTTTCATTAATCATTTTTACACACATATATGTATATCTATCCTTTACAATGTAACAGTATTATTACACAGAAATTGAAGGGATCTTATACCATAAGATAATATATTTTCCTATGTTTAGACTCAAGAAAGGCAAAAAATTCATGTGTGATTGCCGAATAAATACAATAGCATAATTATACAACTTAATTGCTGCTATTTTCAGGAAAGTAAACAGGATGAAGTTTTTAACTCTGTTGAGCTGAGATCATCCTTTAGCTATGAAAGCTAGTGTATAAGATTACAAAGGATTATCAAAATATTTTTGTGTTTCTACATATCTATTTTTAGTTCTGGCTTTATATTACTTCATGGATATCCTTACCAAACTATTGATGCTGCAGTAGAAGATTACATAACAGTCAGTTAACAAAAGAGCTGATAGATATGTGGACACCAGACTATGTACTCCTTGTGTACAAGAGAAGTGTGTTTCTCACAGAAGCATTTGGTGCATAGCAAGAGGTCAGATAATGAATAAAGGAAGAAGGGAAAAAAGAATAAAAGGAAAATAGAAGAGATATTGATTGACATGCCTTTGTATAAAGAATCTTTTGAGATGTATCAAATGTACTTTTTATTAAGCCATTCCACCTACAGTCCATTCTAACTAGTATGAGTTGAGGGAGAGATAATAATAGTGTATGTTGAGATTCTGTTTTGTTTGCTTACTTTAAAGACTCTGTAGTCTAGGCTATCTTTGAACTCACTGTGTAGTAGAAGCTATCCTCTAACCACGAGGATCCTCTTGCCACAGCATTCTGAGTGCAGCTATTCCATGAATGAGCCATTATGCTAAGCGAAACTCTTGGAATATTGTGATGTAATTGAGGCCTTCTCAAGGAAAGGAACATATTCCATCTTTGGAAGAGAGAACAAATCCATTCTTCAGTTGTTATTGCATCATTTTACCCACTACAAGTTCTCTATGAGGTACCATCAACTATTCCCAAAACTTGAATTTCATCTCCTCCTTTAGTAACACAGAACATGTTCACTTATTGCTTTTTGCCCAATCCTGTCAGAATCCAGAGTATGTGTAAAATACTTTCCATTCTTTTGTTGGAGGGGTAGGAATATGAGATAACATAGTATATACTTTGTACATCAAAACACCTAAGTTAAGTAATATTTCACAACAGGTTAATCTATAAATCTGCTTTTAATTTTCACAAGCAAATCCTTAGCAAGTAGGCCACTTAATCAAGCTCCCTAAGTTTTAAGAAGGTAGTAAATTCTTTTAACTACGATGCTTATACTAATATGGAAGATTACTTTTTAGATTTGAAACTAAGATCAGACGTCCATCCTATGTCTCACATGAAACATTAGAGAGCAGGAGAGGTACAACAGTTTCATACCTTCAGGAAATTGATAATAGAAGATACAGGTCATTGAGGATAATAAGAAAACTTAACCAAAGTGCTACAAACTCAAAATATTCAACTTGAAACATGTAGTAATTAAAACACTTGCTGCATACAGCCCAGTTGAAACAAAGACTTTCTCTATGAAAAGATCCTAGAAATCATAGGCTCTAGTGTTTTCTGTTTTCTTCTTCTGCAATAAAAGAAAGAGACAAACCTTATTTTGTTCGCTTATAGAATACCTGTCAGAGTTGATGTTCAATACATGTCTATTTAGCTATTTAATATTGATTATTGACAAGAAGTGCATGCTGACAGGAGCCTGATATAGCTGTCTTCTGAAAGGCTTTGCCAGAGCCTGACAAATACACAAAGCTGATGCTCTCAGCCAACCATTGAACTAAGCATGGGGTCCCCAATGGGGTCCCCAATGGGGACAATAGAAAAAAGACAGAAGGAGCTGAAAGGGTTTGTAAACCCATAGAAAGAACAATAATATCAACCAACCAGACCCCCTCCCCATAGCTCCCAGTGATTAAACCACCAATCAAGGAGTACACATGGAGGACTCCAGCTGCATATGTAGCAGAGGATGGCCTTGTCTGGCATCAATGGGATGAGAGGTCCTTGGTCCTGTCAAGGCTTGATGCCCCAATATAGGGGAATTTGACAGTGGGGAGGCAGGAGTGGGTGGGTAAGAGAACACCCTCATAGAAGCAGGGGGAGGGAGGTGGGATAGGGGTTTCCTGGGTGGGGGGAACAGGGAAAGGGATAACATTTGAAATGTAGATAAAGAAAATATCCAATAAAAAAAAGTAAAAAAAAAAAAAATAAAAGAAATCAGAGATATGGGGGGGGAAAGAAAGTCACTTTGTCAAAAACACAAAGTTGGTGGTGCAGAATACTTGATCAGAACCCTTAATATTAATTTCACTTGTGATCTATGAGTAGGAACTATTTTCACAGTCACACATTGAAACCCTAGAGCATTACTTTGTAGGGCAAGAGCCTATGCAATGCTATATGGCCATTAAAGCAGATAATGGCATAGCTTTCTGATATTGCACTGGAAATGGAACTTTAGATATTTATTTCTAGACACACACTTTAACCTTTGTTTTCTCAATAGAATGTCTATATGACTCTTCAGTCCATAGCCCAACAATTCAATTACTTTTCTTTGGAGATAAGCAATTTGAAAAATAAATTTGTCTACAAAGGACACTGTCCTCATACTCACATTCTGTAAGAGTTCAAGATAGGAAGCAAGAACTGTTCATTTTAACTATAATTAATTATTATGAGAGTGTTACCTATTTCACCTGAGAGACCACAAAGAAGAAAGAAAAAACCATTGCAATTGTTACAAGTCATACTTCAAGCAGCAAGTGACACTTAAGGGACTATTCACACACACACATTTTAAAAGGTGCATTCTCTCAATTTTATATTATTGAAATTATTAACATCTGAGTTGCATCTAGAAGGAACTACACTGCACATGTCAGGATCCCTGTGGTTAAGTAAAAGATATGCCAATAAATTACCAAGCCATACAGTTAATTAAGAGCTTCATTGGGGATGGATAGGCTTTAAGGTATCTTTGACTATGTAGGCACAATGAAATAGATTAAGCAATATAATTAAAATAACCCAAATGCATGTGTGTTATTCTTTCCCTTTCTCAACCTCTGTCAGCTATAGTAAAGCATTTTTTTCTAACAGATTCATGCTTGCCCAGGCCTTGATGTAGTTCTGACTGAAGAAGGTAGATTTTCATTAATAATAATGAGAACTTTGGGTTTCAGACATTCCACAGTGAGTTTGGAAAGATTAACTATTTTAATCTGTAATATAATCTTGTGAAATAGAGACTAATATTCATTTCACATAGGAATAAGTACAAAAAGGTTAATTTTCCTAAATATCTTAGCTAAAATAATTCTAGTTACTGTGATATATTTGATTCAACTAGAAATATTTATTTTATGCAAAATTTTATACTCATAAATTGTGAACTACTTGCCACCTGGCACTTAATTTTAAAAGTATTTATTTTCCAACTCTATAGAATTATTGTGAAAGCAAAACCTTAATACCTATATTTTGGGTAAAATCTAGGTACATTCCTTTAGTAACAAGTGCCTGAATTACCCATGTACTTTGCATAATAATGAGTTAACACACATGGTTAAATTTAAAGCAAAATGTGTACATTGAAATCTGTTTTTATGAGACAATAAACAACATGTACCATAATAATAAATATCAAAATGCATGCTCTTTATTGTCACACATTCTCTATATTTTCTTTTATTGTGGTACTCAAGAGCAAAGCTATTGCCACCTGTATTCTAGGAAAATGTTTTCATTAAGCTATCCTGACTTTTTTGTATTATTAAGTTGAAATAAAATATAATATATAAAGAAATATAAAAGACTGTGTTTCAAAATCTTTACTACTCTGCATATTGTCCAGTTATGGGTCTCTGTGTTAATTTCCATCTTCTGCAAGAAGCTTCTTGATGAGGGTTGAACAATGATGAGGCTTTATCTATAAGTAATCACAGAATGTTGTTGGGAGTCATTTTACTATTATGTCCTTTAGAAGAAAAATACCATTCTATTTTGCCCTAGGCTCATGACCTACCTAGTTTCAGTCTCATCACTTCTTTAGTAGTTTCATGTGAAGTGGAAATTTCAGGTTTCTTTGCAGACTCATTTGTGTCATATGATGATTTTTCTGGAAACTGTCTCATGAGAAGATATTTTGCTGAAGCAGATACACAAGGGGATGTTTTCCTGAGAAAAGACATGTGGTGTTTTTCTGGAAGCTGTTTCTGTGATGTTTTGCTGATGTGGACATTTGAGATGGCATGTGATGTTTAGAAAGAATATTAGTATAACCCCACAGAGAGTGAAAGGACACTCTTACATTGGTTCACCTTGCAATGTTTTACTGGTCATTGTTGACAATGCTCTTGCATTGGTATTGTCCTGCAATGCTTTGATGGTCTTTGATGATCTTAGCTTGTTTTGATTTCATAGAGAAAAATGTGCTAGAAGTCTTCTTGTGGTATTCTGGCTTTTATTTTATTTTATTTTATTTTTTGCCTTTCCACAGACCCATGCAAATTAGGAGGATCCTCATGATTTTTTCTGGATAGAGCTGCTAGTACTGATACATGTTTGGTGTTTTGGACTGGAATTCTGATACCCTAACAATAAAAATTGGAGTTACCCCCAAAGAAGTACTTCTAAGCAGGTTCACGCCCCCCATTTCCCATTATCTTTTCTTTTCTCCTACCTCAGATAAGTGGGCTAGGAGGGAGGTTGACGCACTTAAGAACCCTTAATAAAGTAGGTTTTGAAAAATTTAAACCTACAATTAGATATGAGATTAATCCAACTAAAAGATGGTTCAATACTCCTATGATATGAAAACATAAAGTAACCCTGAATAATAAAAGAACTGCTGGAGGTATCACCATTCCATTATTCAAGTGACATCATAGATATAAAATAAATACAGTATGGTATTAGCCTAAAATCAGGCTTATTGATCAATGGAATTGACTGAAGGCACAGACTTAATTTCATACACAGAGATATCGAATTTTTGATAAAGAAGCCAGAAATGTACAATGGAAAAAAAAGTGTCTTAAATAAATATGCTACTCATACTGGATAGCTACATGTAGAGGAATTCAAATAGATCCATACTTATCACTTGGCACAAAACCAACACCAAATCGATTAACAACCCCAAAATATAGTCAAATATACTGAATTTGATACAAAATAAAATAAAAGAACAGCCCTGAATTTACTGGTACAGACATAATTTTTTCATAGGTAAAGAACAGTATATCACATAGCTTGACCAAAATATATTCAACTTTTTCTTTAACCCATTATATACCTCAGATCTAGTTGCCAGTTTACAATGAATATTAATTATAGATGAATATATTTAAATGTACCATAAAAATAATATACTTTGCTTTCTCTGTTAGGCATACTTTTTTCATTATTCTTATTTGATTTTTTTTTACAGTCCAGATTTTATCCCCCTCCCAGTCTACCCTCCAACTGTTCCACATCCCATATCTCCTCCCCGCTCCCCCCACCCTCCACGAGGATGGCCCCAGCCCCACTCCACCTGACCTCCAAACTTCCTGGGGCCTCCAATCTCTTGAGGGTTAGGTACATCTTCTCTGATTGAACCCAGACCTGGCAGTCCTCTACTGCATGTGTAGGGGCTCATATCAGCTGGTGTATGCTGCCTGGTTGGTGGTTCAATGTCTGAGAGATCTCAGGGGTTTAGGTTAGTTGAGAGTGCTGGTCCTCCTATAGGGTCGCCCTTCTCCTCAGCTTCTTTTAGTCTTCCCTAATTCAACAACAGAGGTCAACAGTTTCAGTCCATTGGTTGGGTGTAAATATCTGCATATGACTCAGCTGTTTGTTGTACCTTTCAGAGGGGCAGTCATGAATAGGCCTCTTTTTGTGAGCACACCATTGTCTCAGTAATAGTGTCTGGCCTTGGAACCTCTCCTTGAGCTGGATCCCACTTTGGACCTGTCGTTGGACCTCCTTTTCCTTGAGTTCCTCTCCATTTCTATCCCTGCAGTTCTTTAAGACAGGATTAATTATGGATTTTGAGTGTGGGATAGCAACCCCATCCCTCGCTTGATGCCCTATCTTTTTACTAGAGGTAGACTATACAAGTTCCCTCTCCCCACTGTAGGGCGATTCTTCTAAGGGCTCTCAGGACTTTAGTCCTATTCTCCACACCCAAGGCAAAGGAGAGGAGGAATATGTAAATAAAAAGAAACATAAGCATTAAATTATAATAAAGTGGATAGAATGAGAATAATACAAATAATGACTCATGAAAGTAAGAAGGAAGCATGGTCTCATTCATTCTATAATGACTCCATGTAAATTACTTACATTTGTGCAGTTAGAAGCTTCTATAGTACTTGGTTAGGAAGGTCTGCTCTTAAGTTCCTAATTCTAGAGCAGCACACTTGCATTTTATTTTTTCTGTAGTTAGCCTAGGTAATTAATGCAGAGTCTTAAATTGAAATACACACTATTATGAAAATGTAAATGCTTTTCCAA
>JADRCD010013953.1:0-10157 GCA_019843815.1 Montemys delectorum
GAGAGAGAGAGAGAGAGAGAGAGAGAGAGAATCCTTGTGATACAGTATGTGATGGATGCCCTGAATGCAGATGTAACAAAAACATTCATTTGCATTGCTGTAGCAGAATTGTTTTGTCCTTAAGAATTATAATAGAAATGACAGTGGCGCATGGGACAACAGGAGAAGCCACACTGCACTATGTCATCAAAAGTCAACCTCTACTAACAAAGTAAGAGGAAAGCACATTACATTCCCGGGTATTAAGAAAACTATAAAGTTGGATCAGTTACGTGATTATAAAGTAAAAATAATTTTAGTAAACCTCTATATTTAAAAGGTATGGTAACTTTTTATTTCCATTTTTTTGCTGTGTGGCCAAGAATAATCTTAAAATCTTTACTCTTAAGCATGAAGTTGCCTTACTTTTCCCCCTCACCCTGGAAGGCACCACACTGGGTTGGACTTCACTAGCAAGTAGTTGCCTTCCTCCAAACACTTTTTCTTCTTCTAAACTTGGAGTTGATAGTGGTCTTTACCCAAAAAGAGAGTACACATTTAACTCTTTGTAAATAGATTGCATATATATTCGTATGTTGATATCATGTGACTCCTATGTTGTAGCACGTGAATACACACATTATGTGACATTTATAAATTTTGTTTGTTTGCAGCATATTCTCTTATATAGCTGAGGCTGGACTTCAACTCCTGTTTACCTACCTCAGCCTCAATAGTTTGAAGAGTACAGATATTCATCATTACCCCTGGCTCTTATACATCTGCTACACAAGGCCAGTGTGTAGAAACACTCGTCTGAGATTTTTAGAACTATGAAAACAGTCTTTGTATGCTGAGTATACAAACATATATATATGTATGTAAAATAATACATAATGTACTTTATGTATACATGATCAGCAATTGCTGATCACACTGGAGCTCAAATTATACCATATATCTTAGAGATAAAATCTCCTTTAAAGTGTATATGTATTCATTGATTCTTTTAAAAAAAAATACATGTAAAGACTTGGCATCCTGGTGATGTCTGTGTTCCAGTCCTAAAAATTGCATGGTCATGGCCTTGAAAGAGTGACTTAGCCTCTGGCCACTAAAATGGGGACATAAAACAGTGCCTCTTCAGGAGTCACAAGCTCAAATGCCTTTAAATGCCAGGAGGCTCACACAAAAGACCAGACCAGACCAGACCAGGTACAAGACATTTAGGCAGTATTGAGTTAATCTAAAAATGTATTTGTGATCAGGTGAAGAGACTGTGGCTGTGGAACACTGTGGAAACCCTAGCTGGGGATTTTTAGAGCTACAGAAAGAGGGGATGAGCCAACTTTTATAAAAGAACATTTTAAAATTCAGCTCAGCTATGGAGCTCAAAAAATATTGTGCTTGGGGAAAACATGACTTATAGAGGTAGATAGTAAATCAATGCAATTAAAGTAACTAGCAAAATACCTGGCATACACAGTATGGAAAGAGTAGGTGTTTATTTCCACTAGTTTGATAGGTGTAATATTTCTTTAGCATTCATTATTTTTTTAGCTGTTGACACTTGTTGACCTTTTGTTTTGTTTTGTTGTTACGTTTTCCCCTTGGACTTTTTACACAGGAAGAAAATATTTATTTAGATGCAGAATTAGAGAAAGTATCTGAGAGAGTCTGATTTATGAATAAGTTATTTTTTTTTTAGAAAAGAATTTGGGAAGCCCCTAGGTATAGAAGAAAAACTCATTTTTCTCATTAGGAAAATGTAAGTCAAACCTTCATTTGGAAGGAGGATCCATTAAAGAATTGCTACTTTTCCAACTAAATGCCAACGGCTGGCAAAACTCCTTATGATTTTTAAAAAGAATCATTTAATGGAGAGCAAAGAAAGAGTCAGCAATTAGGAAGTGACCAATTAAATGGGCTAGGGTTGGGGAGAGAGTGGGGTGGTGGTAACTGGTGGCTGAAGCAAGCTCAGTGGGATCACTGATGTCCAGGAAGATATGGAGAACTAGTGTCTATGTAAGTTACAAACAAATCAAAAGGCTTTTAAACAAGAGAACAAAGAATTAAGGAAAAGTATGTGGGATGCTCATTGCATTTGACAGAGGGTTAAGAAACAGCACGAAGTATCCTTGGTGCTCTATTATTGCCTGTAGTCTAGAAAAAAAAATAACAATGTCTCTACTACCAACAACATTAGAAAAGGAACATTGGTCTGATACATTTTAAGGAGCAATGACTTTTAACACTGCCAAGTTGGGCTATATTTTCTTACATCTGATAGCAGTCTGAGTGCATGCTTTCACACCACATGGCTACTCTACCACTCCTGTATTTTTCTTCATACCTTATGTTTTTCTCAAGTAACCCATCTTTTGGCATTGCCCTTGCATGCTGTCAAATCAGATGGACAAAGAGGTGGGAATATTATCAAGACTTTCCACATTTCAGACTTCCGTTCTGGTGTGCACATTTTATCGACTGCAGAGCCAGCAATTTAACTAGGAGAAAAGTCCATGTGAAGGGGACCACTGCCATGTCGCTTAACATCATCTTCCCTCCGTGGTGGCTACCACACTTCATCTAGTTTAGAATTCTCTTTAACTTTCTTCTCCCTCCCCCCGCCCCCATGTGCCTAACCACATTAGATAAGTTTCTCTCATGACTAGAAAGAAATAGGCCTTTCTCTGACAGGAAAATGGTGACTCATTCTTTCCACTCTGTTGAATAGAGAATAGGAGAGATGTAAGACTATTTCCATAAAACCTCTACCCTTCCTGACCTCTGTTCCAGAGTCCTCAGCATTAGCTAAGCATAAAATACAGCAGCCATACACAGAAAGGGAATCCCTAAGCACAAAAAGAAGATAATTTGTCTTACAGGGATGGACAAGAGTTCGAACTCTACTTTGACCCCAAATTACCAGATTGTTAAATGTGACCTAATTTTCTAATAGGAACATCTCAAGTGTGGCTTGGAGCCTTGGACTAGTCAGGAGGCTCTGAGCAGCTGCCTCCCTAGAGACTCTTAGAGATGGAGAACATCGGGTCTGATGCAAAGATGTTGCAACATCTGACAGCGCCATATAGATTTCGTTATCACAACGTGTGCAGTCATAATTAATTTTTTTTGCATTTGAAAAACAACTAAATTGAAAATATATAGAAACACAAGAAAGAATAAAAATAGGAAACATTACCACGTTACCAATATTCCCTGTTAACAACTGTTTGAATTTTTAACTCTGTTTTCTTCGGTTTTAGGTATTGAAAGTTTATGTTAAGGAAATATTTCCACATTAGCCCTCAAGCCAAGTAGACTGCCTTTTCCCACCTCCCAAAGACAACTCATGGATCTGCACACACCTCCACACTTCTAAAACCCGGGAAGTGTTTTAAAATGAGCCATCCAAACCTGAAGGAGGTGCACCTATTGTCTTTCTGTGCTCCTTAGCATCCTATTTCTGAGATCTAAGAACAAGCGTGCACATCTACACAGCTCCGATTTCTTTAAGTGTCACTTAGCAATCCACAGAGTGAATACAGCACATTTACTTTTCTGTGAGAAAACGTTAAAACTTCTCAGCTTTGGATGGGGCAGGGAACCTTGTGGAGACTAAGGCCAACAGGGAAGCAAAAAATAACAAACAAACAAAAAAAAAACCCCAATGCTCCTTGCTTACTTTGAAGCTGGATGAAAGGCGCTGGTGGGAAAACTTCCCTTCAATCATTTCAATCCATTTCTTGAAGTCTTTGCGGCCAAGGTGGTGCGAAAGCGGAGGAGCAGATAGGGGCAATTGGTGGGTCCTTCCCTCCATTTGGTCCTGCGAGTCAATCTGAACGGTTGCCTCTGTGTTCTTTCTTACTCCCATTCCTCGAACTTCTCAGCTACCCACCAGTGCCCATCTTCACACGGGGCGATTTCCTAGGTATAATCACTACTCACCCGGACTACATCCTTTCCCCAGCCTTTTCACTCACCTCAGGATGATGCTTCCATTTGAGGAGCAGGGGCTGACAGCACTCAGCAGGCCGGGAAACAGAAGACACCTGCCGATCAGGAGGTGGTTGAGGGAATGGCCCCGGCAGAACTGCGCGCTGGGCTCAAGCACCTGCGGCTGTAAAGGGGACCCAGCGCAGCCGCGCAGCTCCCCAGCGAGGGGCGGGTCCCGGTGAGGAGGAGGGCGCCAAGCAGCCCGCCAGGGGCGTCCCCAGACGGCGCCCTCCCCCGGAGAGAACTGCCAGTCGCCTGGAACAGTGCCAGTCGCCAGGGGACTGTGCGTCGCTGGCAGGGGGCAGGACGAGCGCCCCAGGAGGGCGAGCTGGAAAGCAGGAGGGCGTGGCTGGGAGCCCCGGGCAACGGCTCCATCTCTAGCTGAGCGTTCCCCCAACTTCCCAGAACCAGGGGGAGATCTTTCCCAAAGTAATCCTGGGAGGGAACTCCTTCGACCTTGGTCTTTGGCAATGGGGGTCCTTGAGAGGTAGTGGATGTGAAAGTGGCCGGATACAAGATTAGTAGAAGTAAGGATGCCCCATGCATTGCCCCATGTTACTGCTGGTGGAATTGAGGCACAGGACACGAAATGGTTGCCCACTGTAGCAGAACCATCCATCCCTGGAGAGACGCCTGGCCCGCAGCTTTTCCTCCATCTCTGGACACATACCTGCTGCTGGAAGTTAAAGTGGAAACCCATACAGAGGAAGGCGAACAGAGAAAGCAGTCAGGTCGACTTCCGTGGCAGCTCCCTCTGCTTCCCTTGCCAATCATCTTCCCAGATAAAGTAACTTATTGTTCTCCTCCAAGACCAGGGTCACGAGCCAGCCAAGGGGAGAGCGGTGGTGCAGCACTTTCTTCAGAAATGACTGGTATGACAGCAGGACAGCTGCCTGGCAGTGACAAACCGGACAGTAGCGGATCTAGTTTGAAAGTGGCAACACATTCTGTTCATCTTCACATTTCCCTGCCATGCAGGAATTCCAGATAAGCGCTGCCTCATGTCCATAAAGAGAAACTGTAAATGAGAACTTTGGGGTTAAAACTCCCATTGCTTCTTTGAAACATTTGCAAGCTTTAAATAATGTTTTCTAAACAACTGTTAGTCAAACAGAATATGTCTGCGACGAAAAATGTTGTTTTCAGAGCCCTATTCGTGAATAAAGCTAGCTGTGGTTTCATAAGAATGAAAACAGAACTGTATTAAACTTTCTAGGGTGCACTTGGTGTCTGTGAAAGACATACCGAAGTTGTTGAAGGCTCACCACGCACTCTTAACAGCTTGTTTCAGGATAAAAATCTGTGGTCCTCAAGCCACTAAGGAATTTATTACAGTAAAGAATTTTATTTTTTTTTTAAAGCAAAACACAGGCACCTGAAATAATATTATTTTGTATAGCCTCTATTATTTATCAATACCCTTGATTATCAAGAAATTTGACATGTACTACAAATTGTTGTACTCCATATTAATATCACTAATACCCATCCAATCTCCCAAAATATGATAAGTTCTATTTTATCATCAAATAAGCTAAGACAGCAAGAAAGTGGATGGAAACTTGTTTTTCAATGTCAGTAAAAATATCTATAGTCAGGTGAGGGTTGAGTGTGATGCATAACAGTAAACTTAACATGGGCAGCAGAGAGTACACACCCAAACTAGCAAGTGTTAAAGCTACCAGTTCAGGGCTGGGGCAGCTCTGAGGTTAAGAGCACTTGTTTCTCTTGCAGAGAACCCAGATTCAATTTACAGCACCCACATAGTGGTCCATCACCATCTATTACTTCAGTCTCAGGGGAATCTGATGCCCTTTACACATGGCATGCACATAAATATACACAGAAAAAAAGAAAAACAAGACTAAAAATTAAGATAAAAATTAAAACTCTAATAAAACTTTTTGTTTTGTTTTGTTTTTCGAGACAGGGTCTCTCTGTGTAGCCCTGGCTGTCCTGGCACTCACTCTGTAGACCAGGCTGGCCTCGAACTCAGAAATCCGCCTGCCTCTGCCTCCCAAGTGCTGAGATTAAAGGCGTACGCCACCACTGCCCAGCATAATAAAACATTTTAAAAGATTGTCATTTCAGTAAACAAGCTACTAGGCTGTAGCCCATCCTTCTCAGGCCTGCGCTGTAAGCCACTCTTCTGCAGCTTCAGTCACTTTTGCTTAAGACAAAGCTGGAGTTCAGCCAAATGCATGCATGCCTTATAAGCTTGGCATACAAGAAGTTTTATTTTAAAAAGTTATATTGACACATGAGTTGTTCAATGAAAATGTTAACGCAAGGCGTGGGATATCTTCACATAAGTTATTAGTCAAGGAGACACCAGAGGTCTACAAAACAACACAGGTTATTGCCACTGCCCTAGGTAACACCGTAATTTCTTGGTAAGAGCCTATCACCAAAGACACTGAGAAATAAATCTCAATCTGATAAGAGGAAGTTTCCTCACCGTTAGTGAGCTTCTATAGTGCTAACAAGTGCTAGTCAGGTTGCTGGGGGGAGAAAAACCATCAGTGGTCTTACTCAGCACAGGACTCTGCATGTTACATTGCCTATCTGCCCCACCAATGCCTTGGTCGCACACGTGTTATAGGGTAATGACTTTCTGATTGGATTCCAGGTCCGCTGCACAGGAGGGAATTCCAAGCCCAGTACTGTAATCCTTAACAAAAGTCCATGGCCTGGGAAGTTCTAGGTTAGACCTTGCTATAGCTATTTTGTTCAATAGTCATGTAGGCAAAGGGGTTCCAGATACTAATGTGTATACAAATAGACTTGGACTTCTCTCAGCCTTTATCAGAAAAAGCTTCATTTCTGCAGTGGACAGCAGTCAAGGGAGAAATGCATAATTAAGCATTCTGAGAACTGGAGATTGGGAGCCCTGTTATCCTCCCCCCACACACGGCCAAGACTCAGGGACCATCAAGAAAGAGGAAGTGCAAAGTATGTAAGAGCTGAAATGGGAGTTGTGAAACGCTTGCTTTCTTCTGTGCATTTGTGTAGTTTTGCTCTGATGAACTCTAGGAAGCAGTGGTTGCGTGCACAAGACCTAAACAACATCAAGCCAACCAAATACCAGCCTCAGTGGGGGAGAATGGGGATGGTTGCAAGAGAAAGGAGAATCATTCCTTTTGAGAATATAAATGGTGGGGCTCTCATGTTCCACCAGATGGCCCTACGCTCACACACATATGAGCTGCACTAAACGGACTTAGTTGATCATCCGTTGGGAAGGATGTGTCAGGAGGAGATATGGTCATATTTTACTGTATACATGTGTTACATTTTCTAAAGTAACAAAGAATTAAGTTATGACTGTATTCTGACTGTGGAGAACAGAGTTGTTTCAACAAGCAATTGTGCAACAAGATAATTGTATTATATTCTCGTCTTTATTTAGTTGTTCCTATTTCCTACGGTTCCTAGTTATTTCTTGTGTGCCTGCTGCACACACCTCTGAGGGGGAAAGCCTGATATGGGCTAGGTACCTGGCCAACTAGGCTATGTGCATCTGCCAATCTCTGGAGCCCCCCAGTGGAGAGGAGCACAAAGTAACCAGTAAAACAGGGAGTCAAGGATGTTAAAAGTAAATCATGGTTTACACCACAAGTTTTAAGACTGTGGACTTCAACCATGCATCCCTTGTCTTGAAATGGTCTGACGCCATTGTAGTTAAGGTGATGTTCTTTACCTGCCTTAGTCACTATTCTATTGCTGTGAAGAAATACCATGTCCAAGGCAACTATTATAAAAGAAAGCATCTAATTGAAGACTTTCTGACAGTTTCAGGTTAGTTTATTATCATCATGGTAGGGAGCATGGAGCCACACATGGCAGACATAGACCTGCAGAAGTAGCCGAGAGGTACATCTTGATTCACAGATTAGGAGAAAAAGAGTGAGATTGATTGATTGATTGAGTGAGTGAGTGAGTGAGTGAGTGAGTGAGTGAGTGAGCGAGTGGGGGGGAGGAGAGGAGGATGGAGTATGGGGGTGGTAGGGTCTGCTATAGGCTTTTGAAACCTCCAAAAGTGACACTCCCAGTGACACACCTCCTTCAACAAGACCATGCCTCCTAATTCTTCCCAGACAGCTTTTGAGTTAAGCATGCAGATATATGAGTCTTTGGGGACCAATCTCATTCAAGCTGGCACATTAACCTAGTAGTCATTGTCTTAAGCTACTACAGGTCCCTTGCCGTTCTGTTCAATTAATCTTTCTTGAGTCTGGGTTTCTCTACAGACAAACTGCCTTTCTACAGTTTCTGCGCTGCTTGCTTCTACCACAGGATGTTTGCATAGTTCTTTATAAACTATAGAGATGCTTCTGGATTTCATTTCATTCAGCTCACATTTGTTCTGACCTGAGATGCCAGCCCTCGATCTCTAATTTAAAATTCTACCTTGGTCTCTCATCCATATTCCAAAAATATTCCTGGATTCCTTCTGCCCTTACCATGAGCTGCTGTGACTATTTTGTTGTGTGACTGTCTGGCTTCATTTTCCTGGTTGGATGCAAAGCTATAAAGACAAGAATGACGTCTGTGTTGTCTATCCCTGCGTGTGCAGCATTGTATCTGGTAGATGTCATATTGGACGCATCCTGTAACATAAGTGTTTGTCCTGGAAGGAAATACAATAAAGTCATATTATCCCTCAAAGCAGTAACCACACGAAGGAAGCAGCCCCTTGTAAGACAGTGTGTGAAGGAAGCAAAAACATACAGACCCTGCAGCCCACTCTTAGGGTTTGGGAGTTTGAGAGGTAGCCGCCAAGTCTGGAAAATGGAGACATAAATGTTTGGGGAAAACAGCAAAAGGTTTAGTGTTACTGGATTAACAGAGTGAGGTGTGCAAAATGGATGAGAGGAACACCTTGAGGAGAGAAAGATGGTGTGAAAAACACTGAATTTTTAAACAGGGCATCAGTGGGAAGCCTCCAGAGGCACTAGGATCCACTAGCGATTCCATTTCAGGAAGACCGTTCTGCCCTCTTTGAGTAACACGAAGCTTTCTTTTTTCTTGTTTTGATGTGTAACTTATACCCAACTGTTTAGAAGGTGTGTTCTCATAATCATATTCTAACTCTTCACAATTACAATCAGGTTTCAGCCCCGTGCCTCTGATTTAGTGAGTTCTCCGATTACTTGCTGACTCCAACTCTGTGTGGAGTTTTGCCTGATTTGTTCACTCTCCCAAGCCAGCCACCTTGAGATATAACCTGTAATGATCTCTTGTACCTATTTTTCTTTCTGTTACTATCCTGGATGAGATTCTTCCATGTGTTTTTTTTTTTTCCAATTTCACTAATTGACTGAACTGCACAGTTTCCAAAATTCTGTAATTCCTCCATTATCTGTTTAATTACCCATTTGGCTGTATTGATCATGTGCGCACAGTAAGGAGGGGCTCTTTGCCAGGAGCTGCAGATAGGAGGACAGATAACCCACTTCTCTTCTTTAGGACAAACTCTGCTGAGCCCTCATACACAGCAGACTGTGATTATCGCTCACCCTGGGAGTCAGACACAACTTCGCTGAGAGACAAACACACTTACAAGGAAAGGGGGAGTTTAGTCTGGTGTCTTCAATACACCGTAAACATGGTGTCTAAATACCTGACATCTTCTTGAAAATAGTAGAGGAAATGAAATTGGTGTAAATTAAAGCACCGGAAAGATGAACGTTATGAACCATTATATATGCACAAAAAAAGCTGTATGAGCAGTGCAAATATTTAGACCAGTGAATACCAACCTTCTAAAGCTGAGTCCCTCTAATACCGATTCTCACGCTGTGGTGCTGAGTACATAATGAAAGTACCCAGTGTAGTCTGGAAGTGTCAGCAAGGCTGTCACAGAAGCACAGTATCCACACATGGTCCTTCAAGTAAGGGTTATCTAGTTACACAAAGGGGATAAAGAACAAAGGGTCCAGGAGAAGGAGCAGCGTGGGTACAGGCGTAGGCTGGAGCAGACCTGTGCATCCAGAGGATGTTTGGCGTTTCCAAGCAGCTGGTTAAGGAGGATACAGGCTATCCACACAGCTGGTTAAGGAGGACACAGGCTATCCACACAGCTGGTTAAGGAGGATACAGGCTATCCACACAGCTGGTTAAGGAGGATACAGGCTATCCACACAGCTGGTTAAGGAGGACACAGGCTATCCACACAG